>JAPKLW010002489.1:0-51816 GCA_026898455.1 Plectranthus barbatus
ACTACTATGAACAAGATTTGAGACACTCCTTGAAAAAGA
This sequence comes from Plectranthus barbatus, assembly GCA_026898455.1. Classification (NCBI taxonomy): domain Eukaryota; kingdom Viridiplantae; phylum Streptophyta; class Magnoliopsida; order Lamiales; family Lamiaceae; genus Plectranthus; species Plectranthus barbatus. Next base: position 40 of record JAPKLW010002489.1, read on the forward strand.
AAAAAAAACCCATATAAGCCACATTATCTTCCACGTAAGTTAGTGTTTTCCACGTCGTCGTTTTGGCCAAAGTCCACGTCGGAATACCAGAGGACCGAGGAAACTTTCCAGTTACCGCCAAGATTTGAAAATTTTCGGAAAGGCTTAAAAAATGACAACCTCGATGAAGTGCTCTCCAAATTCATCAAAACCTCCGACTACCGAGTGGGGAAATTGAATAAGAAGTTGCAGGGGTAAACACGAAGGTGGATCGATTGGGGAAACATGTGCAGATGATTGAAACTTAAGTCAGTCAGATTGCTACATCTCTCGGGACGCAGCACAAGCAGGGACAATTGCCCGGGACCACCGAAGTGAACCCCAAGCACCAGAAGGAGTGCAAAGCGATCAATCTGAGGTCTCGAACAAGCTACAAAGGACCGGAGATGCCCCAAAACGAGTTTGGGGGAGAGATGGAGGAATTCCTTGCGGGAGAGACCTCTGTTTCGACCGACATGCCGTATGTCGGTCGACAAAGCGAGCTCGACACATGAGAAGTTTCGAGCGATGAGGAGGAGCAGCCGATGCAGCAGACCTCGACCAAGGCGGGCATGTCGACCGACACACCCCGTGTCAACCGACATGCACGTCCAAGAGCAAGGGTCGACATGAGCGCATCTCGGGCGAAACAGATAGAAATCAAAGGCAGAAATCCAGCGAAAAAAGCTACTCCAAACCCCCCGATGCCCTTTCCTCAGAGGTTCGCCAAGAAAAAGGAGGACTCGAAGTTTGCAAGGTTCGTGGAAAACTTAATGAAGGTAAGCATCAACTTACCTTTAATTGAAGCCTTGAGGGAGATTCCGGGATACATAAAGTACCTCAAGAAACTGATGAGCGAGAAGAAACAGTTCGTGGAAAACTAAACTGTCGAAATCCACTAGCAGTGCAGTATCCTACTCCAAAAGTAGGTTCCTGTGAAGAGAAGTGATCGAGGATGCTTCTCAATTCCAGTGGAGATCGGGGGGATAGAATTTCAGAGGGTGCTGTGCGACACTGGTGCCAGCATCAACTTGATGTCATATTCCATCTACAAGCGCCTCAACATAGGAGAGATGAGGCCAACTACAATTACTCTGCAGATGGCGGACCGATCTGTGTCTCGCCCCCAAAGGTATATTAGAGGATGTTCTCATTTGGGTGGGTCATCTAATTTTTCATGTAGATTTTGTAGTGCTGGAAATGAAGGAAGACATCAAGATGCCCCTGATTCTGGGAAGAGAATTCTTGGATACCAGTGCTACTGTAATCAACTGCCGGACCGGAGAAATCACTCTGCACACAAACGAGAAAAAGATCACAACCGTGATCGACAAAAGCCGGCGGCAAGCTGAATGCAATTGGATTACTTCTATTGAAGATTCCGAAGATGAAGTGGAGGAGGCCGAAGAAGAAAGAGAAGATCGAGCTGCCAGCGAATGGGAGCGAGGGAACGAGATGGCAAAATTGCCAATTACACCATCTCGCCCCGAGCTCACTACTGTCATTCGAGGCGGAATGATCTACATGGTGGATGCTAGAGGTCGCCGAGTGTAGACTCGACCTCCTTGGAGATGAAATCAGAGGTATCGTCGAGCTACGACGTTAACTAAAGCACTTGTTGGGAGGTAACCCAACTTTCATTTGTTATTTTCATTTTCTTTCTTTAAAATTCGCCTTATTTTGTTTTTGTACTAACTCTGCTATGCAGTAAAAAAAAATCGAAATGGCCTCTGTATCGATCGACGTGCCTGGTGTCGATCGACATAGAGGGTCGACAGGGCTACAATTCGACCCAACGAAGGGGTCGACAAGAAGGCTCCATGTCGATCGACACGCCATGTATCGACCGACACGGAGTGCCAGTAGCTGGAAAAGTTAACGTCGCGAGTTTTGAACCCTCCGGAGATAAAAAGTTGATGTCTGAGATCAACCATCAGGTATTGTTCCTCCTCTTGTCTGATTTTCAAACTTATTCCACTCTCCGAGTTGGAAATAAGTTTGGGGGATGTGGACAAGAATAGGAACTTTTACCTTTTATTTATTCTGCTTTCAGTTATACTTTCTGTTATTTTTTCCTAGAAAAAAAATAAAAAATAATATGGATATTTGTGAGTAGATTTTAGAGTTTTGATCATCTTGAACTGACTGCGAGAATGAAATCGATTGATGTAAATCGTACATAATGGAGTGAATACACATTGAACCCCTAAACACTTGAGGAATGAGCGAAACAATTTTCTTGTGAGGTTCTTCCAAAGTTTACTGACTTTATAACTTGATGTGGATTGTTTGTGTCTGTAGAAATTTCTTACTTGGATTGTGATGAATCTTGTGAGGCATTGCACAGTTAACTGTATGAAATTCTGGTTCTTTATTTTCTTTTGATTGAGGACAATCAAACATGTAAGTTTGGGCATTGCACAGTTAACTGTATGAAATTCTGGTTCTTTATTTTCTTTTGATTGAGGACAATCAAACATGTAAGTTTGGGGGGATTGATAAGCTCGTAATTATACTCTCTTATCCATGTTTTTCTCCCTTGTTTTTCGCACTTTATGTTTATTTTATAGCTTAATTCGAGCATGAGTCTATTATAGAGGTTACTGCACTCGGTATGGTGTAATTTTGCAGGTTTTAGGGCTAAAAAGTGGCTAAGGAATGAGAAAAGCCCAATTTGAGAGGTTACTATTTCGGTCGACACACGGGATGTCGACCGATATAGAAGACACGCTGAAAACCCGAGCAAAGCCATCCATGTCGACCGACATGGATGGTCGATGTCGACCGAAGGCAATGATCGAAGTGGAGGAACAACATGAAGCTCCATGTCAATCGACACACCCTGTGTCGATCGACACGGAGGTCGAAAAGGAAAGATACGCCAGAATTAGATCTTTTTGATATTTTTAGCCCTAGATCTTTGGAGATACACATCCACCCCTATATATATGGCCATGTATTTCGAGTTTTCAGTATCTTTTTATCATCAATAATTCAAGATCCAACCTACAGTTCAACATTGGAGTTTTCCAATTCCTTTTTATTTTGTAAGTTCAATTATGCAATTTAATAAAGTGTTTTCTTTATTTCTATCCATGATTTGTGGCTAGAAACCCTATCAGGTTTTAGGGTTTATACAAACAATCCATGATGCATGTTTAGATTATTCAACTCAATTGCTAGGTTTAATTATCTAATTTAATTCAAATGAATTTAGATTTAATGAATGATCGAGAGATGAAATTAGATCTAAATTTATAGTTATCAATTGAAAGACTAAAAGGTGAAGATTGATAATAGGAAGAAGATAATTAATGCAATCGTTTTCTGTCTCAAAAGGAAGAATTGATTGTAGGATTAAAATATGTTGTTTTTATGGGATTGATTAATATTGTGTTCTTGAGACCGAGAGGAGATAGTCACATATTAATAATCTAGGTTTTAATTGCCAAACAAGGGATTAATACCATTTTAATCTGATTTTCCACCTTAGCATAGTTGATGATTTTATGCATGTATCTGGATTGAATGTTTGCCCTGGAATCTGTACCTTTAATTACTGTTTTAAAATCCTTTAAATTCTGCTTGTGTTCTCTTTAAATTCCAAAACCAAAACCAATTTTTGATTGCTCAAACAATATATTCAAAGACTATAATTAGTACATGGAATAGATTTGTCATACAATTCTCTGTGGGATCGACAACCTTCGGGTTTACAAATTTTATTTGCTCTTTGCTATAATTTATATGTGAATTTAGCATCGATCAAACATCTTTTGGCAATAATATTGTAAAATAAGAACTCATTCGCATTATCAATTGTTCATGCATTGCGATCCTATAATTATTTCATAGTACATAAATTATTTGTTTTCACAAAATAAATTATTTCAAAAATAAGAGATATTCGATGTTTCGATTATAATTGTTGAATTGGCATTCCAAACCGTGAAATTGGTCAAATCAAACCGATTGAAAATAGTTTGGCCGATTTAGTTTTGAATATCAATTTGACCGATTTTGTTTGGAAAATTTTCAAACCTTGCTTATTGGTTTGGCCGATAATTGACCCCTTAAACCAACCAAACAGTACATGTACACCCCTAATGCAAATCCCATCCCAATGTATAGCCTATAGGCCTCTCCAGTCTCACCAAAATTACTTTGAAGAAGGTTAGAGACAATCCTAAGAGAGCCCATATCTGATCTAGGGATGTCAATCAGACCAACCCATCAGTTTTTGGGTCAGTCCTATCGGATTGCGGGTTATTCGGTCAGGGCCTAATCGAGCTGAAATTTTTTGATCGATAAATACTAGGAACGTGTACAGTTTAATTTGATCGATTTAGATGATAACGTGTACGGTCAAATTTATTAAATTTAAGAGATACTAAATCATATTAAAATGGGTTTGTTCGATAGATTTAAAGATTTTTTGTGTTTGATTCGATGAATAACAGTGATTAATAAAATCAATATATTGTTTGATTAGGTTAAATATTGATTCACTGAATTATCCAAATAGTTAAGTTTATTTGAATATGTTTCATCTATCATCAAGTATAAATTTGAGAGAAATGATCAAGGAATAAGGTTGATAAAAAAATATTAATGTTGGGAAATTTGGCTAAGTTTCCTTTCCCCAGTAGCTACTTGTTTAGATTCTAGTTTTGGTGTTTTGGTGGATCAAATCCTAAGTCCTACCAGCGTCAGTTGTCTCTAGATAGCTCTAGTTCTCAAATGTAAAGTCCTGTTTAGGTCTTTTGAGTTGTAAGTCGCAGCTGATCAAAGACTCATGCTGGCACTGTTCACCAGCATGAGAAGTGCTTACCACTGGCTACTGTTCACCAGTTGGGAAAGTCTCATCCGAAGGCGGCTGACAAAGTCTCGTGCTGACACTATTCACCAGCGGTGAAGCCACCAATCATGGGAGATTCCAAGAAAAGGTTAACATCAGACATATTGGTAGACTTAGATTGTGCCAGCGCAAAGTCACCAACAGAGACTGCCAGCACAAGATCACCAGAATGATCTACCAGTCGGATGTTATCAGCAGAATTCCAGATTCTCTCTCCCAGAGTCTTAGAGACAAAAAGAAGATTCGTCTGAGGAATAAACTGACAAAGTATGACTTTGGGAGGATACCTTAAAGTCTATCAGTTCAAGACACCAGTTCCGATTCCTCGTACTGACGAATAGTGCCGTTCTGACATAAAGAGATCAATGTCAGATAAAGTGGACAAAAGCATGGCACTTTCCGGAAATTCCTACCTGCCGCCGTCTGAAGGACATGCGAGGACAGAGACCTTTTCCGGATGTGTCCAAACGGCTAGAAGATTTGAATGGGATCCCGCGTCTATAAATAGGTCGGAACTACCAACATTTAAGACGCTTGCTTCCTAACATTCAATACTCTTCTCTCTCGCTCAACTACCAAAAGTCAGAAACTTTATTGCAAGCAAGCAGAACACTTTCGAGGCCTTTCTAAAGGCTATCCGTGTGTTGATTTATCAAACACGAGACTTCAAGCTTCCAGCTTGTAAGTTACTGATCTCTTTGGTGTTCTTTCTCTTCTGAGGAAGTTCACAGCAGCTCTTGTGCCAGCCAGCACTTGAGTTATTACGGGCTTTTGCCGTATTGAGAAGATACGTTCTTGGGAGAACTAAACACCCAGTGAAGCTGTGGAGGTTGAAGTGACGTGCTCGCACTCCACCAGCTGAGAAGAGAGTTGAAGAAGGACAAGGCCGGGAGCGGTTGATCTAGTGAACTGGTGGACGAGGCATTCACCAGCTAGAGATAGATCGTAGGACGCTTGTACCCGATTACTCTTAGTGAATTTTCAGTGCTACGACTGGAGAGTGGACGTAGATCAGTTGATCGAACCACTATAAATCCTTTGTCTTTTATCAGCTTTCTGCATTTCATATTGATTTAAAACCCAGCACCCAAGTGCTGGTGTATATCTGAAAACTGATATAACTGTGCAAACAAGGCTAAAAATATTCTAAGTCTTGAGCTACCAGCTGACGAGCCAGTCGCCAGTCAGCTGAGTACGCAGAGTGCAAGTTGACTTACCAGCTGACAAGGTCCCAGTCAGCTGAGTAACCAACAGAGTGCAAGAAACGATTAATCACATTTTCCGCTGCCAAGTTATACCATGATAATCCGGGACCAACAATTAATTTGTAAGTAATAATAAACTCCCTTGGTCTCGCCCAAATTGTTCCACTTTCTTTTTTTGTTTGTCTTATTTCATTAGTCTCATTTTTTAAAATATCAACTTTTTCACACTAACAATAAAATATTAATTCCACTAAATTCATTTTATACTCACAATTGCAGTGTTGAAAATAAGAGTGATACATTAAAACTCAACCAGCGTTCTGCCAACGCTACACGTCGGATATTATTAAGCAAAATCTTATTATATTTTATAAACCATATATATGCTAAGTTATTGAAGGCAAGAAGCGTTCAATTCCAAAAATAAAATTAAAAACCTTTTGGCAAAGGCGTCAACACGTCAACCTCAGTTTTTCTATGAAACTTGTAGGCTAAGTTTATTACAGCCATTTCTCTCTCTCTCTCTCTCTCTATAGATCGCAAGAACATCGTTTACAAGCCCTAATCAAGAAGAAGAAAGCCATGAATTCCTCTTCTGACAACGTAAGCAACTCTCTAGTCTCTAGTCTCTACCCCTCCTTTTATTTATTATTATTATTATTTTTTTTTTTTTCATGATCTTGGTTGTATGCAGTTTGTACTTTGTAGAAGTAGAACTCTGACTATTCAATCTTGATTATTTCTGCAGAAAACATGTGGGATTTGCTCTGCAAGCCTTGTAACAGGGCGAAACCAAGCCATGTTCACCTCTGAGTGCTCTCACTCCTTCCACTTCTCCTGTTTCAGCAACTACGTCTCTCATGTCGCTAATGGCGACCGTTTCTGCCCAACCTGCTACACCCAATGGAAGCAGCCTCTCACTTTACCTCTCCCCATCACTACTGCTTTCCCTCCTCCACACAATCCCGTTTTTCCATATCCCTCTGCTTTCTATCGTCACCCACAGTTCCCTCCTCCCATATACGAGCCGGAGCCTCTCCAATTCTGCGACGATGAACCCCTTCCCGACTCAGTATCCGAGACAGATTCAGATTCACTCGACTCGCAGAGAGTGACCATAAGGGCCATACCCGAGCGCCCGTCTCTGGCTGCTTCAGAATCCGCATCTCTGTTCGCTGTTCTTGTCGGATTGGAGGCGCCGTCGCTGTCGGAAGATGGCCGCTCCTCTCAGCGAGCGCCGGTCGACATCGTCACCGTGTTGGATGTCAGCGGCAGCATGAGTGGGAGAAAGTTGGCTCTTGTGAAAAGGGCCGTTGACTTTGTGATCGACAATTTGGGAGTTTCCGACCGCCTTTCGGTTGTGTGTTTCTCCGACCGCGCCACCAGGATGTTTCCTCTGCGGAGGATGACAGAGAGTGGTCGTGAATATGCCAAGCGTGCTGTTGGTTCGCTGATAGCAGGTGGTGGGACGAACATTGTTGATGGGCTGACGAAGGGGGCTCGGGTTCTTGAACAACGGCGTTGCAAGAATCCGGTGAGTAGCATCATATTCTTGTCTGATGGGAATGACACTTATAATCAACCCCAGAATTCGTTTGCGTTTCCTGGCTTCGTGAATTCCGGAAACACTCGGGGATTCCTGCATCGTTTGCCGCCATCGATCTGTCCGAGAAACCGAGGATCGGAAACAGAGGCAGCGGAGGTATTTCCAGTGCACTCGTTTGGGTTTGGTTCGGACCATGATCCGGTCACAATGCACGGCATCTCCGATGCATCGGGGGGCACTTTCTCTTTCATCGAGTCTATTGAAATGGTTCAAGATGCGTTTGCTAGCTGCATTGGTGGTCTCTTGAGTGTCGTGATTCAGGATCTGAGATTGAGTTTGAGATCAGCATCACACGGTGTGGAGATCAAGTCTATTCCTTCAGGAAGATGCAGGAGTGAGATCTTGAATCAGGGATCCGAAGGGGTGATCAATGTTGGAGAGCTCTATGCAGATGAGGAAAAGGAGTTTCTCATCAACCTATCCATCCCTGCATTCTTCAACAACAACAGCGAAGACAGAGAGAGAAAGACGTCGCTTCTAGACATAACATGCTCCTACAGAGATGCTGTGTCGAAACAGACAGTAGAAATAGAAGGTGACCTAGTGGAGATACGCCGCCCCAAGATCCCATCCACCGAAGACATGGCAGTGAACTTGGAGGTGGATAGGCAGAGGAGCCGCCTCCGCGCAGCAGAGAGCATTCAACAAGCTCAGCAAATGGCGGAAGCAGGGAATCTCACAGGCGCAAGAAACATTCTAGCGAAGAAGAGAATTGATCTGATGGGGTCTGCTTCGGCTCAGGCAGGAGATGGCATGCTGAAGTGGCTTGAAGGTGAGATGAAAGAGACAGAGGCGCGAATGGGGAGTTCGAGTATGTATATGCAGTCGGGGCGAGCTTTCGCTCTGGCAGGGATGAGCTCGCACGCCGCCCAGAGGGCCACCAGTAGAGGGTCCATGGTGGGTGGAGCCGCCCCCGCTTATTCCACACCGTTTATGGCTGATATGGTTAGCAAGTCTCGGCAGCAGAGCATGGCTGGAGAAGACAGCGCCACTCCAATGGAAGAGTCTTGAATCGCAATGTTTATGTAGCCTTGTTTTTTACATCTGCTTTCTCCATTTCCCTGTACGCATTTTGATGTTTGTGAATTCTGATGCGTGAATGAACTTGTTTGGTTTTATTGAATAAATGGGAATAGTTGAGTTTTATTAAAAAAAGGTTAATTTATATACAGTTAAAAATAATTTAAGCATCAATTCTGCATATCAATTTTGTTGGGTATTGATCTCTCCATCCACGGAAGCAGTCTTTCTCTGATCTGCACAAATGTTGTAGGGACGTTGTACAAAGTGCAGCAATCTTGGAGGGTCTGTACTCTGTAGCATGTAGGTTCTTCTCAACAATTTTAATCGGGGTAATTGTGTCAAACTGCAGCTTTCGAGCTAAATCGTCATCCAATAGTAGTTGGTTGCATTGCGCTGGTCTTCATTTTTATGCAAGTTTGAACACTTCTCTGGTGAGGGTGGAAGTAGGGGCGTGATAAAACTTAGTAGTGTCGTGCTTAAGTTTTACTTATTTAGTATCGAGTTGAGTCGAGCTCCTTTATCAAATAATGTGATGTTCATGAACTTTATTGAGTCTTAGTTGAGCATAAACGAACTTTCGTAATTTAGAATATATTTAAAATGTTTATTATAATTTTAAAAGAAAAAAATTATTAATTCTAAAATGAATATCTTATTTATATTCAAATTCAGAATTTTATCATTGGTAGAAATGTTTTTCAATATTATTACTCTTAAATCATAAAAATAATATTTTTATAAAAATAATTATTTTATATTTCTCACAAATTTTAATTAACGAGTCGAATATAATGATCTAAGTTCTCACCAAAACTACTACAGTATGAAAAAGATTTGAGACACTCCTTTTAAAAAAAAACCATTAAGCCACGGGAAGGTCTTGGGTTAGGCAGGCCTAAACCATTTAGGCGGGTTTTATCCATTAACCCAAGATTTAGGCGGGTTTTATCCATTAACCCAAGCCCAAACCCATATAATATACCCATATTGGGATGGGTGAACCCATTTGGGTAAGATAAAACCCGCCTAAACCGTTTAGGCCTGCCTAACGCAAGTTTTTGCCTTAAGCCACATTTATATTCCACGTAAGTTAGTGTTTTCCACGTCGTCGTTTTGGTGAAAGTCCACGTCGGAATACCAGAAGACTAGCGCCAAGATTTGAAAATTTTCGGAAAGGCTTAATAAGGAAACGCTTTTACTTCATCTCATCCGTCTATCCCATTGCATAATTAACGGTTCCTAGCGATTATCCGCGTCAAACTCATCCAACCAATAACAAACACATCACTCTTCTTCTTCTTATATAATGACTCCCCCCTTTCACATCTCAACATCAAACTCTCTTTCATTCGCAAACAAATTTTCTTGATCTCAGTCTCGAATCGTATCTCACTGCAAAAAATGGCGCCGAAGGCAGAGAAGAAACCCGCAGAGAAGAAGCCAGCAGCCGAGAAAGCTCCGGCAGCAGAAAAAGCACCGGCCGAGAAGAAACCGAAGGCCGGGAAGAAGCTCCCCAAAGACGGAGGCGCCGCCGCGGCAGACAAGAAGAAGAAGAAGAGATCCAAGAGCATCGAGACCTACAAGATCTACATCTTCAAGGTTCTGAAGCAGGTCCATCCCGACATCGGTATCTCCAGCAAGGCCATGGGGATCATGAACAGCTTCATCAACGATATCTTCGAGAAAATGGCGCAGGAATCGTCGCGGCTGGCGCGCTACAACAAGAAGCCAACTATCACATCTCGTGAAATCCAGACCGCCGTGAGACTGGTGCTTCCCGGCGAGCTTGCAAAGCATGCCGTTTCTGAAGGGACTAAAGCTGTCACTAAGTTCACTAGCTCTTGAATCAAATGCAATTGTTAGGGTTTTATTTTGTGCCTTTCATTCAGTTGTAGGTTTGATTTAGCGATGTGATGGTATTTTGTTGTAAAGATCTGTGGAAATGATGAATCAATGAAGTGTTTGAGTTTTGATTATTTCTGATCGATTTTTCTGTTTTTAATTTTCTCTGCTATAGAATGCCAATTTTTTCACTCAATATTAATATATTAATTAAATACAGATATTTATTCAAATAATTAGATGTTTTTAGGAAGCACAAATTTATGATCTTTTGATTATATATAAACTAGTTTAACCACTATATCTTAAGGGAAAGAATAAATCTCAAATTCGTTATATGAGTGGTTTAAGCCAGTTTTTGTTTAATAAATCATTAATTCAAATTGTAATGAAGTATTAAGATAAGGTATAATTTAAATTAATATATTTAATATAAAATATATAATGTAGAGGATCTTCACGCCGACGATAGTCATGCGTGGCTCGAGCTCTCATTGACATGGATTGCAAATCCTGGCCGTAGATGGCTTTGGATATCTACGGTGGAGACAAAATGGGCGAATCTACTTGGGAGTGCGGATTTTAACTTGGATTGGCTACACGCAAGCCCATATGAATGAGGCCTGTACCTCAGCAAACAAAAAAAATTCTCAAATCTAAAATCTATGTTATGTGAAGCCCAATCGCAGCGACAAAAAGAAATCACTCGTAGCACGGTTTTTCAACTCTCAATTCTCTCTCTAGATTTCCAATGCTCTGACCATATTGTCTGTTTTCTCTCTCTACATATACATAACTATACTCATTTGACATTCCGAGTTATACAGGAAATTCATGGCAATGGAAGGTGATAAAGCTGCATACGCTGAGGTTTCACCCGAGCTTCAGCAGAATCAATCGTCGCCGCGCAAATCACCGCCTCCGCCAGGTTCTCCTCCTCCTTTTTTATTATTTTCTTTTTTTACATGCACATTTGTTGTGATAATTTTATTTATGTTCATTTTTACTAAGATCTGTTGCTACGGATCTGTCGAAATGGGCAAATTTTTTATTCCATGTGGAATTTATGATTTCGTATGCTCGTTTTGTTGTTTAGTAGCTGGAATTGCGATGCGAGGAGGTTTTATGTCGTTATTCCGTTCTAACTTTTCTGGTTGAAACCATTGGAGCTGGCATTCGTAGAGTTTTTTGTGCGTGATAATTAATGTTGCTTGTGTGTGACTATGGCTGTTGAGATTTAACTATAATTAACTGTAATTTCGGAAATTGGAGACATCCTTATCCGGAGCAGTCTTTATTTGGGAGATTTGTCCGTAAAGTTGTGTAGTCTTAATCAATTAATCTAAGATATGTTGTATCAGCATAATAAAATTAAAAACTATGCCCGCTCTCCCAAATTGGAAGCTCCTATTTGTTTATTGGGATGTCAAAGTAATGTTTCAGTTTCTTAAAATGGAAATATTCTTTCAAAAAGTGATGATGTTTATTAATTTGATGATAAAAAACTGTAGTTTAATTATTAAAGAGAATTAATCCACGCATGCACTGTAAAATAAAAGAAACTCTTATCATAAACTTTGTATGATTTGAATATGGAGTGACGGTAGTAATTTTCTTAGTCTAGAATGCTTCAACATTTCATTGAAATGTGTTTTGCAGTGATGAACAGTGTTTCATATCTATTACTCATTGTATTTATTTGTTATAACTCTCGTTTGTTTTTTTCTTGTAATTGGACAGACAGTGAAGAGAAGACAACACATGTTAGATTCCTTTTATCAAATGCTGAAGCTGGTTCTGTGATAGGAAAAGGCGGTTCAACGATCAATGATATTCAGTCACAATCTGGAGCGCGTATCCAATTGTCGCGCAATTTTGAATATTTTCCTGGCACATCTGATAGAGTTGTAACTGTATCTGGAAGATTTGATGACATATTAAAAGCACTTGATCTGATTATGTCTAAACTAATGGATGAGGTGAGGACATTAACTAAATGAATTTAGAGGTGAGCATTTGGACAAATTACTCCTTACTAACTGGATATGTGTTTGCTTCGATTAGTTTTATGTGGAGGATGGTGGTCAGGTTGATCCTGAGTTGAAAATAAGGCTGGTTGTGCCCAATAGCTCTTGTGGTGGAATAATTGGAAAAGCTGGAGCCATAATAAGGTCACTATGTTTATTTTATTCATATCCATTTTTAATTTAACCTCGTGTAGGTATGTAACTAACAATGATGCCCATGCATGTGAATCCTTTAATGTATGTGTGACTTTGTTTCTATTCGATTGTTGATACAGATCATTGATTGAAGACTCGAGAGCTAGCATTAAGATATCTCCCCAGGACAACTTTTACCCTGGGTTGCATGATAGATTGGTGACTGTGGGTGGTGCCTTGGATGAACAAATGCGGGCAATTGAGCTTATCCTACAGAAATTGGTAGAGGATCAACATTATCAGCAGTCTGCCAATGCTCCATTTCCATATGCTGGTATTATTCTCTATATAGCTTATTCTTTTACTTTCTCTTGCAAATGCTTTGTACTTGTTTTCTGTTTTTTTAATATGATCAATTCTTATGCTTGTTGATGCTAATGACTGATGACCACACCATGTATTCTTTTTTGTGAAGAGACACATTTTAGTTAATGAAAAAAATGCATGCACAAGTAAGTACGGTTATGCAAAACTATAGAATTTGCTCGAGAAGACAAATTCAAGCAACTGCATCAATAGATCAATGCAGTTTCATGTTTAGCTATATCATCTTGCGTATGTAAAGATAATTAAACTATTATACTAATATTCTCACTTATGTCAACATGCAAAAACTTTATTGAAGATATAATTCAGGCAAACCAAGTTCCATATGTTAGTGATCTTCAGTATGGGATTTCCAACGGGATGATAAGGAATAAACAATCATTCCAACATCTTGTTGGCATTCTTAACACCTTTAACAGATTAATTTTGGAACCTGTGCCAAGAATTAAAAACAGCTCTCTATTGGTTGCAAGATTCAATTTTTTGCATCTAATTTACTCCTTCCAGTGTAAGATGCTTTTTTTTAAAAAAAAAACTTCAATTGTGGTTATTCTGATTGTAATGTTACAGATGACTTCGATTTGAGGTCATTAGCTTTTATACCTAGTAATTTACATTTAATTCAGTACTTCCAGAATTAGATGCCCTTTTTCACTTCGATTACAGTTAATCTTGAGAGTTATGTTGCATCAGACTTTGATTTGAGGTCAATTTTGATTGCAAGAATTTGCCTATCAACTGTATATAGAGTGGATTAAATTTGTGTCTTTTGGGCTTGGGTCGTTTGGTGATTTATTTGGGGAAGAAAACTTTTGATATGATGTCATGTACAGGAAAGTGTAATGTATCAGTAAGAAAATGTCTTAAATTTGGGGATTTCGGAGAATTGGGAGAATCGATTTTGGGGGGAATTCTGTGTCAGTAATAGTAAAAATCAATGTTTGTTTAAGAATCGCGAGAGAAAACTTGGACTGTGCATGTCAAATCATATCCCCAGAAGTTTCAGGGACTAGGTAGAAATTGTTTTTTACCTTCGATGTCAAATCGAGTTAGTGAACAAACAAATCTTGAGATGGAGCATGCTAAGATTTGTTTATTCAAGTAAAGAAGATCTTAATGCCTTGAAAACTTTATGTAAGCCTGGTTTTGTTTTGGGAGAAAGAAAATAGACAAAGTAAAGAAAAGCATATGCATGGTTTTTAGCTTCTAAAATGGAGACCTCTTTTGCAGCTATCCTGAAATACCAAGCACATATTGTGCCTAATTGTTTCTTTTCTAGTGAGGAAGTCAAATTTAATATACTGGTTGATGTGTAATCCATTTCAGCAATGGCATACAATGGGATGAACTATGGACCTAATGGTGCCGGAGGTGGAGGGAAGTATCAGAATAATAGGTTTCCGAACAAGGTCTGTGGTCATATTATTCATTTTTAATCATTGATAAAACAGATGGTTTTCTGGATGTATTACCATGTGTTTCCGAACAAGTGTCCGGCCTACCTTTCATATCGTGTGAGTAAATGTATTGTTATTTTATACACTGATGCAAGAGTCTTATTAAAAAAATGCCCCAGTGTAACTTGTGCCATTGTTGATTACATCCTGTTAGTTTTTTAATTATCAATATGAAGAAGGTTCATGTTTATAAAACCTTTGAAAGTTTCCAAAAATGTTAGGTGTTTACGAATAATAAGTGCTTTGTGCAGCCACAAGAAGATAGAAGCAGCTCTATAACAATTGGCATTCCAGATGAACATATTGGAATAGTTGTTGGCCGTGGTGGTAGGAATATAATGGAATTAAGCCAGGTTTGTACATTATTCTCAAATTCCTCTTTGGCTGGCTCGTTTTACTCATGCGCCTTTTCCTACTGCAGCTTAGTGGAGCCAGGATCAAGATATCTGAGAGGGGCGATTTCATGTCAGGGACATCAGATAGGTACACACCTATTGCTTTCTAATGTTTTGGGTGGGGGCACTATTAAGTGGTAGATCCAGAAATTTTTCATTGGGGGGCTTCATTATATTTTTCATAACAAAATAATACAAAATTGAGTAAAACTGAAAAATGATTTATTTTTATCTACATTTCCAGCCTCCCTCGTATCCTTAAAAATTATCGAGTTAGGCCCCCCCTATTATACATGTAGATCCGCCATTGGCACTAATGTGAACACAATCTGTGCATACACTTCTTGCAGGAAAGTTACCATCACAGGGTCTCAAAGAGCTATTCATATAGCCGAGTCTATGATATCCAGGAAAGTTTCTTCAGTTACCGAGCAATGATGGAGCAATTCTCCATCTCTCGTTCGATCTTGTCAAGTTACCTCATTCTGGATCATGTGGTATTTATTTTGGCCTTCTGAAAATTTAGAAAACCTGTTCATTCCTTAGGGTGAAACTAAATGGACTCGATAGAAGGGAGGGATATAGAATACATTTTACTAGAGAGAGCTGTCTAGTATCTATGTTGCTTGCAGGCTACACTCCTTTATCTTGAAGGGGGAGGGGAAAAAGTTAGTTTTGTTTGAGGAAATTCAAAATACCTTCATACAGTTGTAATCTGTTATGGCTGATCACACTACATTACATGTTCTGCATAGGTACCTTAGTTTGTTTTTTTTATAATATTTTCTGTTTTTTTTTTAAATTTATTTATTTTATTTCTTATATTTCAATTATCTGAAGCGTGGGAGGTGTTAGTTTAGTCTTGCAATAGCTTCTTCAAATAATATTATGTATTTTTATCATGTGTGGAAAATATCTTATAAATGAATGCATTTTATGAATTGAAAAAGTAGATGATAAATTCTACCATACCCATAGGCCATAACCCATGGTTGATATCTCCCCAAGTGGGAATGGTGTTACGAGAATTTCTCAACTGTTCATAATTGAAGGATTCAAAATGGTACCATTCTCATCGTGTAAGAAAGTAATAATATGTGTAAATATTTCTTTACTTTTGATGTAGACTTATCAGTTATCAGAGTCAAAGAATTTTTTTCTCTAACCATCCATCTATCATACAGTTACATAAAATACGAATTTATGATCATATTGTAAAAATGAACTTCTATTTATCGTGTAATTAAACCCACGAATAAACAATTGAAGTTCGGAAAAGAGGGTCCTAGATGAAAATTTGTAATAGGTACTCCCTCCGTCCCATTAATGTAGTCCTATTTTTTTCGGCACGGGAATTAAGGGTTGTGAGTGTAGTGGAATTAATATTTTATTGGTTAGTGTGAAAAAGTTTGTCATTTTAGGAAAATCGGACTATTTTATATGACAAATAAAAATGAGAAATGAGACTACTCCTGCGGGACGGAGGGAGTACTTTATTATAGGCGGGGTTTTCTCTGCCTTTGAATCCGGGTTTCGATAAATAAGTGATTTAGGCGTATTTTTTGTGTTTAATAAGCCATAAATCCAAAGTATTTGGGTAATGTAAAATTTAAACTAATATACTCCTTCAGTCTCAGTAGAATTGACCCTCTTATCAAATCGGACGTCCCAACTGAATTGGATTATTTTAAAAAAATGACAATTTTTTCACACTTAATAATAAAATATAATTACATTTATACTCATAGTCCTTAATTTCTGTACTGAAAAGAAATGAATTTATTCTATTGGAACGGAGGGAGTATTTGAAGAAAAAACAATTAAGGTAGAGGAATTTGGTTTGGAATCAGAGGAAATTCACGTGGATGTAAAGAATCTGGTGGTGCGACGACAATCGTTATACTAACAAGAAGGATTGCAAATCCTGGCCGTAGATGGTTTTGGATATCTACGGTGGAGACTGTATGGGCGAATCTACTTGGGAGTGCGGATTTTAACTTGGATTGGCTACACACAAGCCCACATGAATGAGGCCTGCACCTCAACTGAAAATTCTCAAATCTAAATTCTATGTTATGTGAAGCCCAATCGCAACGACCCAAAAAAGAAAAAAAAAAAAAAGAAATCACTCACAGGCTCACAGCACGGATTTTCAACTCTCAATTCTCTCTCTAGATTTCCAATACTCTGACCATATTGTCTGTTTTCTCTCTCTACATATACATAACTATACTCATTTGACATTCCGAGTTATACAGGAAATTCATGGCAATGGAAGGTGATAAAGCTGCATACGCTGAGGTTTCACCCGAGCTTCAGCAGAATCAATCGTCGCCGCGCAAATCACCGCCTCCGCCAGGTTCTCCTTCTCCTATTTTATTATTTTCTTTTTTTACATGCACATTTGTTGTGATAATTCTATTTATGTTCATTTTTACTGAGATCTGTTGCTACGGATCTATCGTTATGGGTAAAATTTTGATTCCATGTGAAGCTGGAATTGCGATGCGAGGAGGCTTGATATCGTTATTTATGTTGTAACTTGTCTGGTTGAAACCATTGCAGCTGACATTCGTAGTGTTTTTAATTAATGTTGTTTGTGGGTGACTTTGGCTGTTGAGATTTAACTATAATTAACTGCAATTTCGGAAATACGAGACAGCCTTATCCGGAGCTATCTTTATTTGGGAGATTTGTCGGTAAAGTTTTGTAGTCTTAATCAATTAATCTAGGATATGTCGTATCAGCAGTATAAAATTATAAACTATTCTCGCTCTCCAAATTGGAAGCTCCTATTTGCTTCTTGGGATGTCGCAGTAATGTTTGAGTTTCTTAAAAAGGAAATATTCTTTCAAAATGTGATGATAAAAAACTGTAGTTTATTCAAGAGAATTAATCCTCGCATGCACGGTTAAATAAAAGAAATTCTTATCATAAACTTTGTATGATTTGAATATGGAGTGACGGTAGTGATTTTCTTAGTCTAGAATGATTCAACATTTCATTGAAATGTGTTTTGCAGTGATGAACAGTGTTTCATATCTATTAATCATTCTCTTTATTTGTTATAACTCTGGTTTGTTTTTTTCTTGCAATTGGACAGACAGTGAAGAGAAGACAACTCATGTTAGATTCCTTTTATCGAATGCTGAAGCTGGTTCTGTGATAGGAAAAGGCGGTTCAACGATCAATGATATTCAGTCACAATCTGGAGCACGCATCCAATTGTCGCGCAATTTTGAATATTTTCCTGGCACATCTGATAGAGTTGTCACGATCTCTGGAAGATTTGATGACATATTAAAAGCACTTGATCTGATTATGACTAAACTAATGGATGAGGTGAGGACATTAATTAAATGTATTTCGAGGTGAGCATTTGGACAAATTACTCTTGACTAACTGGATATGTTTATTCTTCGAGTAGTTTTATGTGGAGGATGGTGGTCAGGTTGATCCTGATTTGAAAATAAGGCTGGTTGTGCCCAATAGCTCTTGTGGTGGAATAATTGGAAAAGCTGGAGCCATAATAAGGTCACTATGTTTATTTTATCCATATCCATTTTTAAATCAACCTTATGTAGATATGTAACTAACAATGATGCCCATGCATGTGAATCCTTTAATGTATTTCTGACTTTGTTTCTATTCGATTGTTGAAATAGATCATTGATTGAAGACTCGAGAGCTAGCATTAAGATATCTCCCCAGGACAACTTTTACCCTGGCTTGCATGATAGATTAGTGACTGTGGGTGGTGCCTTGGATGAACAAATGCGGGCAATTGAGCTTATCCTACAGAAATTGGTAGAGGATCAACATTATCAGCAGTCTGCCAATGCTCCATTTCCATATGCTGGTATTATTTTCTAAACATAGCTTACTCTTTTATTTTCTGTTGCAAATGCATTGTACTTGTTTTCGGTTTTTTCAAACCATATGGTTGATGAATTGTAATATGATCCATTCTTCTGCTTGTTGATGCTAATGACTGATGACTTACCGTGTATTCTTTTTGCGAAGAGGCAAGTTTTAGTTAATGAAAAAAAAGCTTATACAAATAAGTACTAGGTTTTACAAAACTATAAAAGCTGTTCCAAAAAACAAATGCAAGCAACCGCATTGATAGATCAATGCAGTTTCATGTTTTGCTATATCATCTTGCGTAATGTAAAGATAATCAAACTATTAAAAACAGCACTCAATTGGTTGCAATATTCATTTTTTGGCATATTAAAGATTTTTTCTCTTTTTTATGGGTACACATAGAATTTTGCATCTAATTCACTCCTTCCAGAGAAAGATGCTCCTTTTTACTTCGATCACAGTTATGATGAGAGTAATGTTACATCTGACTTCGATTTGAGGTCATTAGCTTTTATACATAGTAATTTACATTTAATTTAGTCCTTCCAGAATAAGATGCCCTTTTTCACTTCGATTACAGTTAATCTTGAGAGTTATGTTGCATCTGACTTTGATTTATGGTCAATTTTGATAGCAAGAATTAGCCTATCAACTGTAAATAGAGTGGAGTAATTTTGTGTCTTTTGGGCTTGGATCATTAGGTGATATATTTGGGGAAGAAAACTTTTGATATGATGTCATGTATAGGAAAGTGTCAGTCAGAAAATGGCTTAAATTTGGGGATTTCGGAGAATTGGTTTGGGGGGAATTCTGTAACAGTAGTAGTAAAAATCAATGTTTGTTTTAGAATTGCGAGAGAGGACTTCAACTGTGCATGTCGAATCATGTCCCCATAAGTTATAGGGAGAAATATTTTTGGGTAAGAATTCATATTTGTTTTATAATGGGGTAGACTTTTTTTTCCTTGGATGTCAAATGGAGTTAGTGAACTGAGATCCTAAGAAATTGTTTTCAAATTCTTTAAACAAACAAATCTTGAGATTGAGCATACTAAGATTTGTTTATTCAAGTAAAGAAGATCTTAATGGCTTGAAAACCTTATGTATGTCTGGTTTTGTTTTGGGAGAAAGAAAAGAGACAAAATAAAGAAAAGCATATGCATGGTTTATAGCTTCTACTATGGAAACCTCTTTTGCAACTATCCTGAAATACCAAGCACATATTGTGCCTAATTGTTTCTTTTCTAGTGAGGAAAGTCAAAGTTAACAAATTGTTTATATACTTGTTGATGTATAAACCATTTCAGCAATGGCATACAATGGGATGAACTATGGACCTAATGCTGCCGGAGGTGGTGGGAAGTATCAGAATAACAGGTTTCCGAACAAGGTCTGTGGCCATATTTATTTATTTTTAATTTTTGATAAAACAGATGGTTTTCTGGATGTATACCATGTGTTTCCGAACGAGTGTCTGGTTGACCTTTCATATTGTGTGAGTAAATCTATTACTCTTTTATACACTGATGCAAGAGTCTTATTATACACTGATAGTTCTGTCATTATCAATATGAAGAAGGCTCATGTTTATATAACCTTTGAAAGTTTCTAAGATTGTTAGGTGTTAACAAATACTAAGTTTTGTGCAGCCACAAGAAGATAGAAGCAGCTCTATAACAATTGGCATTCCAGATGAACATATTGGAATAGTTGTTGGCCGTGGTGGTAGGAATATAATGGAATTAAGCCAGGTTTGTACATTATTCTCAAATTCCTCTTTGGCTGCCTCGTTTTTTTACTCATGCGCCTTTTCCTACTGCAGCTTAGTGGAGCCAGGATAAAGATATCTGAGAGGGGCGACTTCATGTCAGGAACATCAGATAGGTACACACCCATTGCTTTCTAATGTTTCAGGTTGGGTCACTAATGTCAACACAATCTATACTTACTCTTCTTGCAGGAAAGTTACCATCACAGGGTCTCAAAGAGCTATTCATATGGCCGAGTCTATGATATCCAGGAAAGTTTCTTCAGTTACTGAGCAATGATGGAGCATTGCTCCATCTCTCGTTCGATCTTGTTAAGTTACCTCATTATGGATCATGTGGCATTTATTTTGGCCTTCTGAAAAATTAGAAAACCTGTTCATTCCTTAGGGTGAAACTAAATGGACTCGATAGAAGGGAGGGATATATAATACATTTTACTTGAGAGAGCTATCTAGTATCTATGTTGGTTGCAGGGAAGAACACTCCTTTATCTAGAAGGGGAAGGGGTAAAAGTTAGTTTTGTTTGAAAAAAAGACAAAATACCTTCATACAGTTGTAATCTGCTATGTCTGAACACTACATTACATGTTCTGAAGTCGCGATAAAAGTTTTGGTTCGTTCTTGTTAGTTAATCTCCTCACAGCTCTCTGCATAGGTACATGATTCTGTGCCAGACTGAGTTTTTACTTTTTAGTGATTAATTCCTTTTCATAATCTTTTCTGTTTTTATTTTTTATTAATTTTATTATATTTTCAGTTATTTGAAGCATGGGAGTTGTTAGGTTTTGTATTGGAGAAGCTAGCTCTATGATTTATAGCCATTTGAGTGGGAATGCGCTATAGCTTCTTCAATAATATTTATATATTTGTATCATACATGAAAAGTATCTTAATATTAATGACAGCATTTTATGAGTAGAGGAATGGAAACATCGTATATACCTATACTATTGATGAGAAATTCTACTACCATACCCATATTGGTTGCTATCTCCACAAATGGGAATCGTGTTACGAGGATTTCTCAACTGTTCATAATTGAAGGATTCTAAATGGCACCATTCTCATTGTGGAAGGTAGTAATACCATGTGTAAATATTTCGTCCGTTTATGCAGACTTATCAGAGTTCAGAATTTTTTAGTGGTATAAATTAGGGATGGCAATTTTTGACATGACATGGTAACCCGACATAAATTTGCACAATAATAATGAGTTAGTATTGAGCCTTAATGAGTTTACGTTATTATCGTATCGACCTAATAAGGACATGAAATTTTTGCGTTGTGTCTGTGTTATCCGATAATGTATCGTGTTTCGTATCGTGTTCGTGTTATCTGAGCCCATTTCGTGCCGCATTCGTGTTCATGTGTTATCCACTAAAAGATTAATAAATAATGTTTTTATTTTATTATTATTACTACTATTTATAATTTTTCAACATAATTTTACACTTTTAACAGGTTAATATCGTGTTCATATCAATATTGTGTTATCAGATCGAGTTCTTAACAGGTTAATATCATGTTCGTGTCGTGTCTGTGTTTGAAATTTAATAAGTCGTGTCGATACAATAACGACCCGACACGTATGAATTATGAGCCCTGGTATAAACCATATCATCCTGGATTCTTCAACCCTCTCATACAATTTATAATCATATTGTAAAGATGAACTTCTTACCATACGAAGAAACAGTTGGTGTTCGTAAAAGAGGGGGTCCTAGATGAAAATTTGCAATTGGCACTCAATTATCGGGAATTTCGAGTTCCAAAATTTCAGTCTACTCCAATTTTGCTGCAATCATGGGATATTGAGCTGATCATTTCTATTTTACTATATAAGAGAAGAACAAACAGCAACATGGCTCGAAAACAGATCAAATTGTAGACGCCGTTATTCAGTTCAAAGATGATAAAAGATCACACAATGAAAATGAATTAACCATTATGTGCACCACGGCAGAGCTGTATATCACATAATTAACAACTTTGTTCACCAATAACTTCAACAGCAATATGATCAATCCATACAAGTGGGAATGGGCTTGCTCCAAATCACAATTCCCCTTTCGTCCTAAGTGTTGATTTCCACGAGCAAATTCACATCCGACGAGCAAACGGATGGGAACACTACACTTTGCTTTCGCGGTCGTATTAGAGAGAGTGTGTGTTAGCAATGTGGTATCATCTTCAAGATTTTACTTTGCATATATACAGCTACCCAATTTGTAGCTGATGGAGAGCAAGAGAACCCAAAAGAACATGAAGTAGAACCAACCACTCGACACCGTCCACGTTGTCTTGCCAGGAAGCAAGCTGAAGCTCGACTCCAGACGGGCTGAACCATCTTCGCCCCTCGAAAAGGCAAATGAAACAACAAGGTTCCTGGGCTTGCCCAATAAGTGGTTACCCTCTATGCAATCCGCAGACAAGTTTCTTATTTGAACCAAGCCAGCTGTGACATGAACTGAAGTTGAAGGCCGCGACAAAGCGTTGAGACGGTGCACAACATCCTTTGAAGGAAAATCGGCAGCCAGGGCCGGGGGAGCAGGGATGCTGCCCAACATATGGCTGAGGAATGGATACTTTAAATCTGCAACGTATGACAAACCAAGTTACTTAGACATGTCACAACCACAAGCAGGGCTAACCACCCTTCAAAATAAGCAGACAGCAGCCACACCAGGGCTTGACAGTAAGGACATGAATTGTCAAAAGTTGGGTGCTACTTGTACCTGATTCGTATTTGGAAGAGCTGAGCTTATCAGACGTTGATGCATCATCAGCAAGCTTATCAGACGATGATGCATCATCGGCATCATTTTTGTCAATAGATTGCCCACTGGGCAAAGTAGAATGCTCTCCTCCAACTTTTGGTTCCTGTCATGATAGCATGTGTTAGAGAATTATGTTCCAAGTTAAAACAACGCCCAATGAATCTCGAGGGTAGTAGTCTTACCTCAGGAGGAGGAAGCATTGGTTCGCCAGGAATAAGGCCCTCACTTCCCAGCATAAGTAAAGGATCATAGTCGAAGTCCAGAGAGTTGTCAACATTGGCATCATAGAATGTAAAATAATCCTCGAGTTTGTCGGTAGGGGAGACATTAGAGTCAACGGGATGTAATAGATCACTAGCTTCAATGAATCCCTCGTTGCCACAAGGAAGGATGTCAGTATTCTCTTGAAATGGGAGATCAGTATTCTCTTGAAATAGGAGATCAGCATTCTCTTGGAATGGCTCATCAAGCAAGAAATCCAATTCATCCATAATTCCTGACTTGCTGGATTCACCAATGAATTCATGTTTGACTGCTCTTACGTCCATATCATATGGACCAGGAAAATCGTACATGCTCCTGTCCTCATGCTGCTCAGGTTCAAAATACTGGTCACTAGTGTTCGATAAGAGCTTTGGGTCATCATTTGCAGACTCCGCAGTCTCCTCAACATTGCTGCCATCAACAGGCTGAAAATTCGATGGAACAGGAGAATCCACAGATGGAACATCTGATCCAAGAATCTGGCACCAAAATCATTTACATAAATACAATCCAGAAAATGAGATTAAGTAACAAAGGCTCTCAAAGGAGATAAAGTATTGTCATAGACTAGCTTATGGATGGAGACAGATGGAAAAAGTAAAAAAGCACATGATGTAATAGTTAACATAGCAGACAGACTGTTTCAGAGTGTGTAATTTGATAACTGATCATTTTACAAGTACATGTTTAGTCATTAAACTCAGGATTGGACATCAAGTTTGGCAACTTCATATGCGAAAGAAGTTAAAGTAAGACAACAATCAATATGCTGCCTACGTTCCAGTTCATTGTATCCAAAAAAAAAAAAAAAAAAAAAAGCTAAAGCAGTGCTCAGATTCGTGCTGGTATTCACATGTTATTCATCAGAAGTAATGGGCGGCAACCAAATTAGAAAACATCAGTGATGTGTACAAACCTGGTCAAGATCATCACCATCCAAATAAGCATCATCCCCAAAGTCAACCACTTCTGCTGTCTCTGCTTTTGGAACAATTTCTAATTCATCATCCAGCCACTCCTCTTCCACAAATGGTGCTCCATACTGTTCACCATTCTTTGGCCCAGAACCACTCTTCTGGAAGACCCGGCAAAGCACAAATGCATCCTTCACCACCAAAATACAGACCATCAAGAAAGAAAAGGTTGGTTTTTAGAAACAAATTCTTGTCTAAACCAGATCCAAATCATGAAAAATGAGTACAAAATTCACAAAAGGTGCCTTATCTACAACAGATTTACACATATATACATGGGTTTGTGTGTGGTCCTATATTTTCGATATGGAATAATGGTGGATATTGAATCTGATGGAATAGGAGTGTACCATGGATTACACCACCAATTTCCAAACCAGGTTCTTTTCTTCCAAGCATAAGTCAGTTTTTTCATATTCGCGTTGATCAAATTAAAATCTGTTGAGTAAAGTTCAAACCATATAAATGAGAGATCCTATCCTACCTGATGAATGCCAGCTCTCTCCAACTCCAAGTCAGCGAGCCTGTACTCATGCATAACCCAGTTTGTTCTCTGTCCCTTTGGAGCACGCCCAATGTGATATACAAGAGTCTTCTTCATCCCAACAATCTGCGATCTATGGTAGACAGCCCGGTCCTTTCCAGTTGTCTTCCAATACCCCTTTTCAGTAGCTCTGTTAGTCCTTGCTCCATTACCATACTTCTTATCCAGCATACTGAAGAAATACCATTCCAGATCTCTGGTCTTCAGCTTTGAAAAGCCTAAAGCCGCCAAAAATCATTACTGTAATGCTTGTAATTATGAACATACAAATTTACCAAAGTCAATTGCGCCTGCAAAACTCTATATATGCTGAATATGCACATAAAAGTGATTGTTGTAGTCACACACTTACCTAATCATACTTCAATGCAACGCAACCAACTTTATACTACATGTTTATAACTATGTGAATCATACCCTCCAACACACTAAGTCAGATGAGAGCAACTGAATCATTTATCCATAGACACAGAAGAGTCCTTTCTTCATTTGCTCGGTCACACGCTTTAAAAGGGAAACAGATCGGTCTGCTATTCAACTCAACATGAAACCACGACTAATCCAACAATATTTTAGCACAATCCAACATATCGATTACAGATCCCGCACAATTCAAGTAAGCAGAGAAATGAGCCTCCATCGAAATCCGATTCCGCCCAAAAAAATAAAAATTCACTAAAACCTTCCAAAAATCGAACTCTCCATCAAAGATATCCAAGTACAAAGAAATGAATCTACAATTCTAAACTCGCACCACGAAAGCGAAGACCAACGGCAGCTCAGACAAATTCAACAAAAAAGTAAATCAAAACAATCAAATTACGGAAACAGAAAACGAAATACGCGAAGAAAGTGGGAGAAGAGCGTACTGGGGAGATCCCAAGGCTCCGCCTTGTAAATATCGATATCAGAGATCGCATGGAAGCGGAAACCTTTGCCGCAGACCTTCCGCCGCAGATAATACCGCACCAATTCCTCGTCGGTGGGGTGGAAGCGGAACCCCGGCGCTAGCATAGTGGACGATTTCTTCTTTCCGGCGACTTCCATTCATAAAAAAGTGAAGAATTTGGGAGAGTTAGGGTTGAGTGAAATGGGGAATGCGTGAGTTTCTATGAATCAAATGGAGGCTACTTGTAGAAGAAGTTGAAGGAGGAAAAAGTGATATTTATATGAATATTAAATTTTGGAAATATCTGGATAATCCGGATTTTGTTCCGGTTTAAGCTTTCGGACTCTCTTCTTTCAACAACGTGGCTAATATGGGCACCGCATCAGAGAATCCGAGTCCGAGTCCGGGTCCGGATCCGGATCTTGCATATTAATATTGCAAAATCCGGGTTATTGTCTTATTCGGGTTACCTTCCAATTGAAGGAATATGAGAAATTGATACTTCCAAGAAATTCCTTATGTTTCCAGGGTAGTTGCAGCATTAACGTGTTGTGCATTTGGCTTATTTGGTTGTGCGCAGGTGTGGCTTCAGAAACACCCAACGACGTCGTTTTTCTGTGGTGGCGCAACGCAAGCGCAATCGTCAACACGCGGCGGTTTGGTGTGTTTGTGGTTTGACTAATGCCAAGTAATAGGAAATCACTACCACAAATATAATAATATTATTATTTTTTTCTTTATTAAAAGGGAGTGGAATGTTCTAGATCCTTATTTTTTGGTAACATTTTGTCTTGTACCTTCAGCCTAATCCTAATTCCTAGATTTACTTGGGATAAAAAAAAGTCATGATTTTATTTGTGATTAAAAGATTATAAGTTTGAGATTTTTTAAAAATATTTAAGTTTGTTAATTTAAAATAGATTTATACATGTGCATTGTACGAATAAATATTATTCAAAATAATGTACAAAAATTCAATTCAAAATAAATAAATATTATAAATTTAAATGCACTAATCCACAAAATAATATAAATTAAAAATTAAAATATAGAAATTTTAATATCCAAATTACATTCCAAGCATTTTAGTTTTGTTGTTGTTCCAATAACTTTTTCAATTCAAAACCCTAAATTTGATTTGCTAAATTATTTCACTTATGTAAAGTTTAACAATTTTAAAATTAAATTAGTTTTTAATAAAAATACCTAATCAGTTTTCAAAAAGAACTACCGAATACAACATTATATATAATAATTCAAAATATTATAAACATGCATAGGTTTTTTGCAATCTAATAATAATTGCAAAAATATCATTTTATTTCAACATACATTTATTTTTCTGCATATTAATAGATTGAAATACTCTAACTATCAACTAATAATTATAAAAATATTATTTGTTTATTTAATATTTTTTATTTCAATACGTACATATTTTTTAAAAAATTTGGAGGAAAATCTAGAACTTCTCTAGTATGTAAAAATAATATATATTTTAATGCAATAATAATAATAATAAGTTCAACTCCTATATATCAACATAGGGTGAAACCAATGGTAAAATTTAGCCCATATCATAATTATTTAAAAGGATCGTGGTCCTACGTGGAAAAAGAAATCTATTATTTGCTTAACCCATAATATTAAAATGTTTATAAAAAAGGAAATTTAAGATTCAATACCTAAATTTTGAAAATTAAAATAAAAATGTAATCTCGGGCCAACCATATTCATCAACAATTTTGTATAGCCTATACATTTTTCAGTCCAAATATTGGGGCATTGCGCCGGCCCATAGACTGAGCTACAAACACAAATTGGCAACTCTACCCCCGACCTGCACGACGCCGTTTTACACTATGAGATGTATATTTTTATTTTTATTTTTTAAAAAAAATTACTTTAATTTAAAAGACACACTTTACATGTCCCCATAAAAGCTCGAACTCATGACCTCGTGATCATAGATAGAGTGTTTTTACCAATGCACTCTGAACAAGGGACATAAGATATACTCCATATTTTTGGGACACATGAGATATTGAAAGAATCATCATTGGAATATGCATTTGTACACTACACATTTTGATCATAATTATGTCATTCCAATCGAAATTCTCACAAATTTTAATCGAAATACACTATATACAAATATGTATTCTAATCAAAATTCTCTAAATGTCTCACCATCTCGCAAAAATACTATCTCAAATAAGTTTTGCCATTCCCTACTGAATTTTAATTTAAGTCATCATTTTTAGTCCAAACTATTTTTTTTTAAAATTCTAGTACTATTTTCATTCTCAGTTTCATGTGTGAACTATAAAAAATTATTCAAATCTAGGACGAAGAAATTTTCTGGCATCAGAAAAAACTGACGGGGCATGTTGGAAACCCAACGTCATAATAAGAAAAATACTCGCGCCGTCCCATAACATTAGTCCTGTTTTCTTTTTTTGTTTGTCCCAAACATTAGTCCTCTTTCCTAAAATGGAAAATTAATACACACTCATTAATAAAATATTAATTTCCTCTATCTCTACTCGCATTGGTATCTATGTCGGAATGAAACAAGGTTAATGTTATGGGACGGAGGGAGTAATACATTATAAATCAAATAATGTGAGTTTTCGGCATGCTCCGTCACCTTTTTAATGATGAAAAATTTCTTTATTCTAGATTTGAATAATTTTATATAGTTCAGACATGAAATTATTAAAAAGAATTAGTTGATATTAAAACCGAAGAAAGATTGATAATTTGGACTAAAATTAATATTTTGTTCTCGTATTTTATCTCATACTGATGCATGAAGGTTGTATTTATATAATATAAATATATTCTCTATCGCAGCTTAATAATGGCGGAAACTTGCTTAGGCACTGCTCTGTCTGCATCTACTACATTCATCTCTAACAACCTATTTTTAAACGAAAAATGGGACGATTAATAATCTAAACATCGACTTTATTGAAGCAAAAGTTGGTACGAAGCATTTTCGACAGATTGATTACGGGGTGGGTCTAGACCGAGCTACGAAGGGATCATACATAACAGCAAAATCTGTCTAGAGGTAGTCATCACTCATCTCCCCCAGTCCATAAGAAAAAAAAGCATACAGAATTTTAGCTCTGATGCAATGGAGATGGAATCTTCCAGCCACAAAACACATATCATACGCCAGACGCCGCCGTATGCCTCCGTAAGTCGTCGTTGTCCTTGGTCAGCAGGTCGATACGAGATTGGAGAATGTTGATCATCGCTTGGGCTCTCATCACCTCAATCTTCAGGGTCTCCCGCTCCATGGACACGTTCAGTATCTCGTTCTCGAGGTTGGTGATGAATTTCAGGTATCCGGGAGGGACCGATTTCTCGAGGTTGGAGGAGTCGAATGTGAGCATGCTGCCCGGTTGGTGGTGGTTCTCTTTCGGCTCTAGTAGAGGAAACTCCAGTAGGCCGGAGGAGGAAGTTGTCGTCATCATCATCGTTGTCGAAGGATCCTGGCTCGTCGTGGTCGAGTCCTCGGATCCATTCGCGTTGCTGGAGTTGGGATTTTCGTGCTTCCCTCTCTTGCTCTGAGACTGAGCTAAAGAGAGTGGCTCGGGCTCTTCGGATCTCTCCCTCTTGCACATGAAGGGGAGAGACTGCTTCTCCCCCGGGGGAGGAGCCATGATCAGAGGCGGCGGCGGCTGAGTTTCCTGCTGCAGATTCAAGATTAGTAATGAACTTATCCCAAAACTAAGAGCATTTATATCATGAAAAAAAAAGCCATGAAAAATACCTGATCAAGATCGGTGCACTCGACACGAGCATCATCGGCATTGGCCACATCATCTTCAACGTCTCCCCCGGGCACCACCACCACCACTGCATCCTCATCCCATTCTTCTTCGACAAAAGGGGCGTATCGGTCCCCATTCGGGGGACCTAGGCCGCTCTTTTGGAAGATTCTACACAGAACAAATGCATCCTTCCCTCACAAAGCAACAAACACGAATTTTTCTTTAAGATCCCACAAACTTTCAAACAGAGATTCATCACCGAATTGATTATGATCACTTCCATACCTGCGTAACTCCAGCTCTTTCCAACTCCGAATCACAGAGTCTATACTCGTGCATCACCCAGTTAGTCCGCTTGCCATCAGGAGCTCGCCCGCTGTGGAAAACCAATGTCTTCTTCATTCCTATAGTTTGGTTTTTGTGGCGCACAGCTCTGTCCTTCCCGGTTGCTTTCCAATATCCTTTCCCTGTGGCGCGATTCAGCCGCGACCCGTTTCCATACTTCCTATCCACTGGACTGAAGAAGTACCATTCTAGATCTCTAGTCTTCAGAGATGAGTAGTCTTCACCAAAGCAAGAAACACAGTAGAAAAACCATCAGTTAGCAGAAGAAATCAAAGATGAACTCTGCTAAGAATCCATGATTACGAATTCAAGAAATTATCAGACACCCATTAAAACAGTAGGTAACAATCAGTTAGCAGAAGAAATCAGAGATGAATTCTGCTAAGAATTTATCAGACATCCATTATACAAACCAAGAAACGCAGTTGGTAACAATCAGTTAGCAGAAGAAACCAGAGATGAATTCTGCTAAGAATTTATGATCACCAACTCAAGAATTTATCAGACACACCCATTAAACAAACCAACACATCCATATCCATCTCTTGAATTGAACCACAGACAATTCAAGTTCTTGAATATCCAAGAAACAATAATCTTGAACTTCCACAACACTAACCAAATGAAAAATCTTCTCTTTTTTTTTTTAACTTTCTTGCACTGACACTTCATGAAGATTGGATCTTACTATGGAATCGTCAATGAATTCACAATCAAAGCTGAATTGAGATGTATGCACAGTAGATAAGCAAGCTACTCCAGCAACACAATCGATCCAAAAAAGGAAACTAAGAGTGAGAAAAAGAAAAGAAGCTGCGGCATAGTGACGCTAGATGAAATATACTAGCTAAAAGTTGAAACAAGCATCATAAAGGGGAGCAAAAGATGCCAAATACAAACTTCATCAACAAACCAAAGGCCTAAAATTCACACATAAATCTAACAAAAATTGCATCTTTTTTCACATACCAGCAAGCTCCCACGGCTCAGATTTGTAGACATCAATTTCAGTGACAGCTTGAAATCGAAAAGGCTTCCCGCAAGCTTTCCTCCTCAGGTAGTACCTCACCAACTCCTCGTCAGTCGGATGGAACCTGAACCCCGGAGCCAGAGAGGTCGGCGGAGGCCCTCCGCCCACTGCCGGCTGCGCCGGCGTGACTGCAACCACAACCTCCTGTCCCATTTTCACACCCAGCTCCCAAGCAAAAAAATAAAACCCAGAAATCAACAGCAGCTGTGCTCCCCACAAACTCAGCAACACATCAAGGAAAAACCCATAAGACAAGAAAGAGAGGAAAACAAAATCCCCAAAAAATAAACAGAAAAAAAGTGGGTGAGGAGGAAGATTAGAAGGCAAGAAAAGGGGAAATATCAAGCATAGTACGCGGGGAAAAATAGGAATTTATTGAGATGGGGTTTGGTTATTGCCCATGGGTTAAGAAATGGAGTAGTGTGAGAGAAAGAGAGAGAGTGGATGCTTGCTTGACACGGAAATCGAAATCTTCAAAAAGAAAGAAAAAAAAGGAATTAAAGAAGAAAGGGGGAGTGCGTTAGGGCTGAGCTGTTGTTTCATTGTTTTCTATAATTTCCATTTCCTTTTTTTTTTTTCCCGATAATCTTTGATGATTTTTTTAGCCATTAATTAACTGTTTGCGCTTGCTTGCTTTTGGACGAAGCCATCTGCCTCTCTCTCCCCATTTTTGGCCACCCATCTTCTCCTCGATTATAACGACTGTGTTTATTTTTTTCTTCTTTTTTTCTTTATTTTTTTCATACGTTTTTTTTTCAAAACAAAATGGAAATGAATAATGTTATTAAAATTTTAGACTATTGAAAATTTTAAGGTTCAATTTTTCTATTGAATTTATGCATAGATTCAGTTTTGGGATATTTTCTCATATTTTTATTTAATTTCTACATCTTTTGATAATTCTAGTTTTTTTTAAGCATTGAGTTTTTATTTTACATTATATTTATTAGGGATATTCCGGCTGACCCACCGAATTTCAGGTTAACTTTATTGAGCAGACTATTCGATCTGAGTTGAATCGGACTGAATTTTTTATCGAACTAAATTTTTTTGAACTTAATCCTTTACCCACCAATTTTCGGGCTGACCATCGGCTGGCAAGATTAACAAATTTATTTTATATATTTTTTTTTAAAATATTTTAACAACCCTTAAAATTAAAAAAAAATATATGAGCAAACATAAATTACAACATCAATGATCAAACAACAATATCTTCTCTAAAAAATTTGTGATAAGTGGATAAAATATTGCTCAATCATAATTTGAAAAAATACATAAATCTTTATATAACAAATAATAAAAGTACATTTAAAAAAATGATAAAATTAAATGTAACTCTTCACTTTGGTGAAAATTTTAGACGAGAGGCTAAAGGAAGTGGAAGAGAAAGAAACAAGGAGGTGTGCTAATTAGGGGAGTAATGAGCGGACGGTGCTGGAAGAGGATAGCTTTAGGGACTTTCCGATTTGGGGGTCGTGGGCTACGTCACTAGGAGAGATAGAGGAGATTTAGGCTGACGGGAAAATTATATTTAGGAAATTAGGTATATAATTAATTAGTGTGATGAGAAATAAAAATACTATAAATCATGAATAATAAAATATTATATATATATATATATATATTAATTCCACATAAATTGTCCACATTTCATTTTTCGTCTGTCCCGTGATATTACTAAACTTTCCTAAAATAGCAAGTTTTTCACACTTATGATTAAAATATTCTATCACCCGCTACCACTCACATACTTTGGCTATCGTGTCCGGTCAAATATGAACAATTTGATCGGAACTGAGGGTGTATTAAATAATGTTTGACCTACGGGTTGATCCGCAATCCATTCGGTCCATCAGCCCATCGAGTTCAGCTCGTTCGATTAAAAATAATTTCGGAATTAAATTATTTTATCCTAACTCATATTTTAATCCATTAATTTCGGGTTGGCCCATCAATTTTTCTTAACTTAATTGACATCTCTAATATTCACTAAACAATTGTTTATTCAATACATAAATTTTTTAGTATTTAATTATTTTATTTCAGATATTGGAAAACTGACACAAAGGGCCCAAATTATTGCACATTATAATTATTAATGCTTTTCAAAGTTGTGTAAATTAGCTGTGACAATTTATGTCGATTAAAGCATTGTTGTGTTATCTACTAATAGAGGCGAAACCGTGAAAGTGCTTATGAGTTCGAAATTTTCATATATATCCATTTCAATAAAAACAGTAAAAAATTATAAGGATTCAATATAATAAACACGATAAACAAAATATTTAACTTATAGACTTATAACGACACTTTAACTCAATAAAATCATATAACATATGTACTAAAGTTCGGAATTTTATAATTAAATGTAAATAAGTGAATAATAAAATATAATATTTTTCTTATTAACATGTTAATGATATTCATATTTAATTTGAATTCGATTAACAATATATTTCCATGTAGGTAAATTCTCAGATGAGACGGTCTTATCATTTTTATTGTGAGACGAATTTAATGAAATGATGTGTTTCTTTATTGCAAATGATGTCTCACCATTTTCATTGTGAAATGAATTTAATGAAATGATGTGTTTCTTTATTACAAATGATGTATTTTTTTGTTGCAAATAATGTAATTTTTTAAAATAAAATGATGTATTTAACTTATTGAAATGATATATTAAGGTCCGTCTCACAATAAAAAAATGTTGATACCGTCTCTCAGGAGATCAACTCTTTCATGTATTTAGCATGTCAATTTAATAAGAATATGAATCCTGTTTGTCTATGCTCAAACTCATTATTAGTAAGCATCAATTAAAATTAAATTCTTATATTGTGTTTCAGCCTTAATATAAACTGAAACTGAAATTAGGGGTGAGAATAGGTCGGGCCGCCCGACAAAGGTCTACGGCCTAACCTACTACGAGCCATGCCAAGTTATAATTATTTTGTAAATAGGTCAGACTTAAATTATTTATAAAGTCTCTTTAGTTAAATAGATTCAAGCCCGGGCTTCAAAATAGGCCTACGAAGCCTAACAGGTCAGCCCATTTAAATAATCATATATTATTATATAATTTAGAAATAAATAATATATTGAATAATTTATTTGTTATCAAATAATATAATAATATAAATGCTATACATATTTGGTGTTGAAATTATATGATATATTTATAATTTAAGAAATAAAAAATAATTATAAATATAAAATAGTCTCAAATAGGTTTTTAATAGGCTAAGAATCAAGTCTATTTAACTTAAAAAGGCAAGGCTCGGGCTCCAAAAAAAGCATATAGTAGGTAACAGACCAGACTCGGACCTCTTCCAATTATAGGTGGCTCGTACTTAACGAGTCAAAGTTCAGCCTTACCCGGCCTATTTTCAACCCTAACTGAAATATATGTGTTATTGAAAGGCAAAAACTTGCATTAGGCAGGCCTAAACGGTTTAGGCGGGTTTTATCCTACACAAATGGGTTGACCCATCCCAAATAGGGTTTATTAATTCCAATTAGGGTATATTATATGGGTTTGGGCTTGGATTAATGGATAAAACCCGCTTAAATCGTTTAGGTCTGCCTAATCTAAGACCTTCCCTTATTGAAATGGGTTTGATTGATATAATGAAAGGTATGTGATTACTTTTCTGCTATTAGAAAATTTGGTAGCAAATTTTGAAAATGTAAGATTATTTACATTATCGGAAGTTAATTAGTGCCATATTTAGGATTAATTGAATCGATACAGTCACACACTATATTATAAATTATCTCTAAATATGTCGTTCCCGAAATAATTTATCTTTTAAAAAGTAACCAATATGTCATTCAAAATATTAAAACTATTAATAATAGATGGTTGATTGATTAAGAAACAAGAAATTGACGTAGTCCAATCATATACTTACACAATTTAAACTAATTTTGTTGAAGCCAAATGACTGGAACTAATTTAAATACGATATTAAATCACCATACTTCTATTTGAAAAAAAAGATTCATTTTTTTTATATATATACAAAACCTCAAACAGAGAACAGACTTCATTTACAAGAGCAAGAAACTCATCCTAACTTAGAAGTATAAAAGTTTTATGCACTTTGTCAGTGCCTATAAAATTATGAAGTTAATTTTTTTAAAAAAATGATTAATGTAAGAATTAAATTAATGTATTCTATTATTTTTTAGGATAAAACAAAAAATCCAAAAAGCTTCCTTATACAACTATCTACAGCTAAGGATGAGTAACTGACTGTTTGGGTTGAAAACCGCACCAAATCCACGAATTCTTAAATTTTCAAAAATTCAATCCAACCTGCCGAATGAAAATACTGAAACCAAACCAAATCATTGGTTTCAATTTTAAGCGAAAATTCTCAACAATTTTTTAATTTTTTTTATTTAACACAATTTAATGCAATGAAAAATCACAATCCACAATTTTACGGTTATGGTAACATAATAGGGTTTGATTTGTTACGTTTATATTTTGTAATTTGTAGAAATTAATCTTATATTTTATGTTGAATATAGATATATAATACTCCCTCTGTCCCGTTGAAGTAGTCTCACTTCCCATTTTTGTTTGTCCCATAAATTAGTCCCACTTTCTTAAAATGACAATTTTTTTCACACTCACCAATAAAATATTAATCCCACTACACTACAACTCTTAATCTCCGTGCCGAAAAGAAAAAGGACTACTTATAAGGGACGGAGGGAGTATATAATAATATAAATAAATATAAAATATTTTATAATTTATATAAGTATATAAATTTCGGTTTGGTTATAACCGCAACCAAACTGAACCGAACCGATAACCTAAAAATTTTCTAAAATTCAACACAAACCTTAATCACTTATGTTTTCAAACCGACCCAAACTGTCCGAAACCCGACGATTCGGTACGATTTTGTTCACCTCTATCTACTACAGCCCATCGATCTCACTGTAGGATGTAAATGAACCAAACTATTCGTGAGCTACTCGGATCTCAATTCGATAAAAGCTCGTTTGAGTTCGTTTAGTAAAACTCGTTTATTAAATGAACCAAACTTGAGCATCATAGTATTCGACTCATGAAAAGGCTCGTTAGCTAAAATTAGTACGAAATATAAAATAGTTACTTTTATAAAAATAATATTTTCATTATTTAAGAGTAACAATAATGATAAATCTATCCAATAATGAAAAAAATGTAGAATTTGAGAATGAATATGATATTATTTTGGAATAAATAATTTTTTCTTCAAAATAATAATGAAAATCTTAAATATATTCTAAATTTAGAAAGTTCGTTTAGGCTCGATAAAGTTCGTGAACATCAAAGTATTTGATAAAAAAGCTCGAAGTTCAACTCAAAACTAAACGAGTCAAATTTGAGCATGACACTACTCGACTCGACTCCGTTCGATTACACCCCTACAGTCAATAAAAAAAATTTGTACTATAAATATATGGTTAACAATTTGTATATAAGACTTGTAACAGTAATCTTATTAATTGGGTTCTTATAATTAATTGAAATTTTTTACTAATAGAATTATTTAGTATGAGTATCTATCTATTACCCTCAACTTCATTAATTGAGTATACATAATGAATAAATAATAATTCCTATTTAATATAAATTGAGTTTTCAATTTATATATATATATAAGTTATTGATTGAATAAATAAATAAATAAAATCTAATCATGAGTTGAGAAATGGAGAAACCATAATTGACCAAAATGGTTTCTTGCAACTCCAAAAGTGAGAAATGGATAAGCAAAGCAGCAATATTTCTCTGACTTTTCTTGCAAAACAAACAAAACTTTAAATAAATTTCCATGTGTGCACACATTTGTTACTATCACTTTTTGCTCAACTCTATCTGCAACACTACCCCAATATTTGGAAATTACATTTTTACACATTACACTTCATCTTTTCTGCAAAATCCTTCTCACTTAAATCACAGCCATACAATCACACTCTCCTATCTTTTCATCACATCATTTTTCTTTTATTTTTTCTACCATCAAATCTTTATAATTACACATGTTGAAATTGTTTTGTTATTTACTTTTACTTAATACATTAATATTTTTAAAAGTTTATTAAAGGAGGATTGCTGATCCAAGACTCAAAAGATAGTTTAATTATCGATTCAGGACCCGAAAGATTGTCAATCCAGGATCCGAAAGATAAAACAATTCTCAATCCAGGACCTCAATATCAGGTCCTGGATTGAGAATTGTTTGATTTTTCGGGTCCTAGATTGAGAATTTTTGTGAACTTTCAGTACCTAAATTGAGAATTAATTTTTCGGGTCCTACATCGATAATTAAACTATTTTTCGGGTCATAGATCGATAAAACTATTTTATTAAATTGATTAGTCATGAGAGACAACAACATTTCCCCTAACTATATGTTTAAAGTTAATTGGAGTATTTGATTTAGAAAAAGCTCTTTAGGCATCCCAAATAGTTTCCAATTATGCATTTACACCTCAATCCTTCACTTAAGAATAACCTCTTATAATTAAAAGTAATGTTCCAAATACAAATATAAAAATAATTGACATATACTCCCTCCGTCCCACTTCAATTGTCCATCTTTCCTTTTTTGTCCGTCCCATTTAATTGTCCACTTACTTAAAATGGAAAAATAATACCCACTCACTAATAAAATACTAATTTCCTCTATCTCTACTCGCATTGGTTATTGTGCCAAAAGCAAAGTGGACAATTCATATGGGACGGAGGGAGTATATATATATATATATATATATATATATATAGATGTGATCATATGTTACCCATTCTCTAAATGTTATATGAGACCAAATCTCAACCATTTATTTTATCAATCTAACGGTTATTAAATAATGAATTAATTTTTATTTTTAATTTTTAAATATAAATTAAGGGTGTATTAGGTAGATTAGGTAATTAATTTATATTATTCTCTTTCATTAACCAATCCCACGTTGTTTCTTAGTTTTCCTTCTCTCATAATTTTTCTCTCTCCTCTATAATTCTTATAAAACTTTAAATAATCATAACTTCTTCAATTTGAATTATTTTTTCACTTATTATATATCAAATTAAAGATAATTTAATTACCTTTCAAACGAAATCTCTATTGCATATGTTAGGAATTAGGTAATTATAGCAAAATCAAATAATGTAATAGCTAAAACTAAATAATGTAACATAATAATAAGAATAATGTAATACTGTAATACTAATAAAGAGAATTACATATTGATGAATAAAGAGAACTATTTGTTTCTTTTTTGGGCAAGAAATCAGACATTAATAATGTAATATACAGTGAACACATAATGTACCATTCAGTTGATATACAATGCACCATTCAGATAATACTTTTATATACGTCATGCAACCACAAAAAACAGACGTGAATAATGTAATATACAATCAATACATAATGTACCACTCAGTCAATATATAATGTATCATTCAGACAGCTCTTTGATCTATATCATGCAACCACAAAAAATACATACATGAATAATGTATATACGGTTAAATAATGTACTATAAAGTCGATGCATAATGTACCGCTCTGTCTACACATATTGTACCATTCAGGTAACACTTTGATCTATATATACTGCAACCGCAAAAAGAAAAAAAAACAGATATGAATAATGTAATACACATGTGACACATAATGTATCACTCAGTCGATACACAATGTACCATTCAGGCAACAATTTGATCTATATCATGCAACCGAAAAAAAAACATGGATAATATAATACAAAGAGGACACATAATGTAGCACTCGGACACCTTTTTATGTATAAAATGCAACCGCAACTGTGAAATCAAGATTTTCCCCAATTTTTATACCAACAACATCGAAATTAGGTAAGTATAAAATGTCATTACATTATTATCTATATTATGGTACATTATTTAGCTTTACCTATTGCATTGTTTAGTTTTACTTCGATTATCTAATTCTGAACATATGTAATAGGGATTTCGTTTGAAAGATAATTAAATTATCTTTAATTTGATATACAGTATGTAAAAAAATAACTTAAATTGAATGAGTTATGATTATTTAAAATTTTATAAGAATAAAATAGGAGAGAGAACATTGATGGGAGAGAGATAAATAAGGAATAACGTAACATTGGGTTGGTTAATGAGAAATAATAATATAAATTAATTACCTCATTACCCTTATTATATATTTAATCACTAAAATCTAAGATTAATCCTATCCATCCAAATTCAAATTGGAAGGTTGGATTTTAGTCTCATATAACATAGGAAAGCTAGGTAACCATATAATGCAACCATATATATATATATATATATATATATAAAGTTTATTGATTTGACTATTTTTAAGAATTTATTTGGTATGAATTTTCTCCTCTGACAAAAGAGGTAGAACATATTTTCCACACAACTACATGAATGTATTTGATAGTTTAAAATTGATATGTTGCAGGGAAAATTATATTTTGCAAGTCTAAAATTTATTTAAAATTTTATGCTATAAAATTATATTCCAATATATCACAAATTAGGAAAACTTACCCAAATCTTTTCATATTATATAATTTTTGTCCTAATGATTACTCTTATTTGTTAAAAATATCCTATGCGATTAACGAGATTAAAAATACATTAAGGTATATTATTAAAATTGATCAATTCATAGCCATAATTTTTGTTTTTATAATGTGCTCAGTTTGTTTTTAGTTTCGTCAATCATCTAAGGTACTTTTAATTAATAAAATTGATCAAATTCATAGACATAATTTTTTGTTTTTATAATATGTTTCAGTTTGTTTTAAGTCTCATCAATCATTTAAGGTACTAATTAATAAAATTAATATTAAAGTAAATATCCATAATATGGAAAAGTTGGGTAAATTCTCCTAACTCTATCAAATATTGAAATATAATTCTTTAATGAAAGAAAATTAAAATGCTTTTTACTTAACCAAGTATACTTAAATTATTTATGTGTTGATAGAAATAAAAACTTGAAGCATGAATAAAATAAACATAGTGATTGTTTAGAAAATGAAACAAAAAAACAAGTGGGGTCAAGATAAGAAAGCGACATATGCATGTGAGTCAACATGCAAAAGAAATAAATCCAATGCACATTCAATAATTAAATAAGTAAATAAATAGGGATGGATGATAAATTTAAATATATGAGTACAAGTAAAGCAATTCATTGCCCGTCCGTTAAGAAACCTCTCAACATCTTTCCCCTCAAATTTAATAAATACATTACGTATAAATATATTTCATTTATTTAATTTTTTTAATTATTTTCCTAATTATAGACAAAACACGTGACAAGTTGCATAAAAATTAAAACAAAAATTTAAAGTAAAATCCATCACAATTCACTATCTTATTGCTTCACATATAAATTTGATATATTTTCACATTAACTAACATTTCATTCGTGTATTTGCCTTAAAAATGTACGACTTTCAATTTTACATCTTTTAAAGAAGGGACAGTTTTTCGATTTATTTATATAAAAGCTGTACAAATCTTATATGGAGCCTAACACCAATGTGTTAATTAACCGATAAGCTAATATATATTTATTAATAAATAAAATCAAAAGTATATAAATTTTAATTATTTTCTAAAAAATAAATTGGTAACCTAGACCATACCTAGGTCGCCTAGTCGACCGAGACTGTAAATGAGCCAAACTGTTCGCCGGCTACTCGGATCTCGACTCGATAAAAACTCGTTCGAGTTCGTTTAAAAAAGCTCGTTTATTAAACGAATCAAACTTGAGCATCATAGTAGTGATCTCGTGAGCAAGCTCGTTAGCTAAAAATAGTAAGAAATATAAAACAATTAATTTTATAAAACTAATATTTTCATGATTTAAGAGTAACAATAATGATAAATCTTTCCAATAATGAGAAAAATTACAATTTCAGCATGAATATGGTATTAATTTACAAATAAATAACTTTTTTTCTTTCAAATAATGATGAATATTTTAAATATATTATAAATTTAGAAAGTTCGTTTAGGCTCGATAAAGTTCGTGAACTTTAAAATGTTCGATAAAAAGCTCGAAACTCGACTCGATATTAAACAAGTCAAATTTGAGCACGACACTACTCGACTCGATTACACCCCTACGACGCCCATGTGTTAAATAGAATTATAAAAGTAAATTATCTTGAGCATTAAATCTATATTGATATATTCACATTAATAGTAAATAAATTAAATAAATAAATAATAATTATTATTATATATAGAAAAATAAAAATTGTGCAGTTATTCCCGTGCACGAATGAACCCCACACGTGTACCACTAAGTCAAATATGACTGTGGTGGTGGACGAGTCGTACGGCCGCCATACTCAACATATTTTTTTATTTATAAATATAAAAAAGGTGTTTCTATCACTTATCCTATATTATTAATTTAGTATTTTATTATTAATAATTAAAAAAATTACTATATGAGTTGCCTTTCCTTCTGGGATAGGTAATACAAGGTCGGTGCAGTTGCATTTCTATTGGTGAACATAAAAGTTGCAATTGCATGCTTTATATAACACGTCACGCCTATTTTTGCATCCACATGATTTCTTGCAATAAATGATTGGATTCAATGCTAAAATTAAGCATATTATTTAATGTGGAAATATTTAAAAATGCCCCTTTTTATTATCAACATCATAAAAATACCCCTTCTTATAAAAACATACTCTAAATACCCCAAAAGTACAATATATGTACTTTTTCTGATTTTTGCACAAGAAACCATGCAATCATTGGTGTGATGATGTTAAAATAATTGGGTCATGTTAAAAATTAATTCAAAAAAGTTTTTTTTTGTTTTGGGTCGGTATTTATTAAAATGAAGTGAATATTTGTCAAACAAATTAAATTTTAAAAAAATTGGGTCAGGAAATGGACTGGGTCGGGTCAGGATTGCACCATCCTGACCCAATTCCCTACCACATATAAATAATTGTTTTATTAATTGGGTAGGTTCTGGATTAGGTCATGATGGGTTCAATTCGGGTCATGAAGGGGAGTTCCTGACCCATTTCCCGATTCCCTACCCATTTCCCTTCCATAAATCCAAACAAAAATCCATTTCCCTACCCATTTCCCTACCCATTTCCCTACCATAATTTAAAAAAAAAAATAAAAACCGATTCCCTGCCCATTTCCCTTCCATAATTCCAACCAATTTTTTTAAAAAATGGGTAGGGAAATGGGGTCATGAACGATCCGGAACCGTTTCATGACTCATTTCCCTACCCATTTTTAATAAAAAAAAAAACAATTCCAACAAAAATTGGGTAGGGATGTTGGGTAGGGAAATTGGTCGAACCAATTTATTTAAAAAATGGGTAGGGAAATTGGGTCATGAACGATCCGGAACCGTTTCATGACTCATTTCCCTACCCATTTTTAATAAAATAAATAAATAATTCCAACAAAAATTGGGTAGGGATGTTGGGTAGGGAAATTGGTCCAACCAATTTTTTTAAAAAATGGGTAGGGAAATTGGGTCATAACGATCCGGAACCGTTTCATGACTCATTTCCCTACCCATTTTTAATAAAAAAAAAAAAAATTCCAACAAAAATTGGGTAGGGATGTTGGGTAGGGAAATTGGTCCAACCAATTTTTTTAAAAAATGGGTAGGGAAATTGGGTCATGAACGATCCGGAACCGTTTCATGACTCATTTCCCTACCCATTTTTAATAAAAAAAAAAAACAATTCGAACACATATCAATCCAAAATCCAAGTCGACCAAAAATGATACATTTCCCTACCACAATAATGATAACAAAATCAATCCAAAAATAATTCAGTCAGGAATTGGGTCGGGAAGCGGGTCGGGAAGGGCTTAAATGGGTCAGGAAGTTGTTTATTTGGGTCAATAATCAAAATTGAATGGGGTCATGAATTGGGTCGAGAAACGGATCATGAATGGGTCCAGATTCGGGTCCGGAAACCGGTCATGAAGGGTTCTTGACCCGGTTTTTTTCCGGAATTCAATTTAAACGCATTAAAATATTTCAAAGTTTAATTTTGAGTTGGAAAATTAGTCGGGAATGGTCAGGAATTTTTTTTTCCGGATTTTAGTGACATTTTACCTCAAAAATAATTCAAAATACGTAAAACAATCATTGATTTCAGAAATAAGTACACAAAGCTGACACAATTTTGTCCTTGGGGTATTTAAGATACATTTTCATAAGAAGGGGTATTTTTGTTATGTATGTTATTCATTTGGGGTATTTTAAATTTTGCCTCTTATTTAATTCGCCATTATTGTAAATAGTTAAATAATTTATGCACTTTGGATTATTTTTATGGATGATTATTATTATTCTTTTGTTAAAAAATATATTGTGAAAAGTATTAGATGATGCATCGGATTTTTTATATTTACAGCCGCGTGGTATTAAGTATTTATTTATAAAAAATATATATTAATAATATTTTAAAATATATTTATTTTTTTATCCATTAATATTAAATATTATTTAAGTGTAATGTATTATTCTACATATTTTCTTACATAATTATAAATTTCTACTAAAATA
The DNA here is from genome assembly GCA_026898455.1 of Plectranthus barbatus. Classification (NCBI taxonomy): domain Eukaryota; kingdom Viridiplantae; phylum Streptophyta; class Magnoliopsida; order Lamiales; family Lamiaceae; genus Plectranthus; species Plectranthus barbatus. The sequence continues at coordinate 43,850 of JAPKLW010002489.1, forward strand.
GAAATATTACATGTTTACATAAAAAAACTCTCACAAGAATTTGAGGAGTAAACACAAAACCAATAAAATATATCTTTAATTTACAAAGTGAGCTTAACTTAAACAATAAATTATGCTTGTATAATTAAAGAGATACATAAAAGCTTTTGTTTTTATTTTTTGTGGTTTTTGTTGGGAACAATTATTTTAGACTATTTTCTTTTAATATATTAGTAGATTAGGTGAAATTTTAAATATATGTAAATAAATAGAGTTTGTGTAGTAGCTATATGTAAATGAAAATTCTCAAGTTGATTTGATTAAGCAGGCTTCATCAGATTTTGATGGATTGGTAGAAAATCTTCATATTTGTAGTATCAACTGTAGCGGGCCGGGCCCATGTTCTACTTCATGGGTTATCCAAAATATTGATTCGGGCCTTGTTTTTTAACGAGGTTTGTTTTATGGAATCTTGTTTAATTCTCAACTTTTGGGAAGTATAATAATATATCAAGTAAGCACATGCTTAAGAATGAATGTATTGAATAAAATATACTCATAATATATATCAATAAATATTTGAGAAAATACACATATGAAAAAATGAGGGAAAACTAACAATTTTATCCTAAAAGTTTTCATTTTATGAAGTTCTATAACATTTTTTTTGTTAGGTTATTTTTATCCAAATTTATTTGGTTACATAACATTATTCCAAATATTTTTCATTATATTTTTTACGCCACATTTTTATTATTTCAAGAAATTATATCCCAATTTGATTTTGTTATACACTTTCGATTAAAAGTTACTAATAATTACACTTAAACGTCGTGTCCCCGTCCATTTGTAAATTGTTGAGGTTTAATTAAACATATTAAACGGAGTTGTTGGGACCGTTAAAGAGAACACCAAGCAATAACGAGAAAAGTAGTAACCAACAAAAGCAAATTATGGAAATTGAGTATATAAGATAACATATATTAGATGCAAATAAAACTTAAACGATAAACCAAATAAGTGAATGTAGAAAATAGCGATTTCGTGAATATTTCAGTAGAATTTCGGTACAACTTGAGAGCAGGAAAATCCATACAAAAAATTGGTTAAGTTCTCCTTTTTATAGACAACAACAAATGAGAGAAAAACCCTAACTGAACCCTAGCCGTCGGGGAGTAAATGGTCGCCGAAAATCTTGCAACCACCCCTAATTTTCGGGTCGATTAAGGTTAGTAATGACTTTCTGCCGCTAGGTCCCTCCTGGGATTGCTTCCTCCAGTTGGTGGTGAGCTCGTCGTGGGATCGTCATTGACCCGGAGATAGAATCGGTGGAGACCCTGACCCTTAGGCTTTGCACCACCGAATCCTGTGGAAGGTCGTGGTTCTCCTTGATGGCAAGCTCGTCGTGGGGTTGGCATTGATCCGGAGATACGGTCAGTGGTAACCCCATCCCTTAGGGCTCAGGGACTCGTGAGTGGGTGGTTAAGCTTCTTGGATCATAGCGTTTTGGGCCGATTGAGCTATTGAAGAAGTATTTGGACTTGGGTTGCTAGGACTTGCCTTCAATATAAATAGTGTGTGTCTCAACTATTAATTAATTCTGTCAATAATTGGGAATACAATTTACTGATGAAATAAAAAAACTTAAGATAAAATTAATTAACTAAATATAAATTTGGGATAAAAAATCCTAACTAAAAATGCCTGATATAAAATTTCTTAAAATATAAACTTTTGTAGTAAAATTACCAATTCTTTCTATTTTAACATGAAATGTAAGATAAAATTACACCAAAGTATATAGGTATATAGGGGCTTACGTCTATTTTAGCGATTATTAAATAATGGTTGTGAGTTTTATCAGCATTGAATACTGAAATAAAGTCATAGATTGCGTGAATAATTAAAGATTTAAGCTTCTGTTGGTTCATCTAATCAATCTTTTTAAAAAAAGAGTCAAAGATAACATATTAATAAATAAAAAAAATTATGATTTTCTCCTTTATGATTGTAAGTTGTAACTTATAAAATAAAAAAAACTGATGCTATAATTAAATAATAATTAAAATCTCCTTAGATTCTGAATAAGTATGTCTGGTCAATACATTCTATTGAAACATTATTTGCCTAAAAAAACTTAAAGATTACAAATCACACTACCATTCATTCTATGAGTTGATTTATCCCATAAATTATATCTATATATTGTTGTTGTTAAATACATGAAAATCACACTACCATGTTGTCGTTGATGCATGAAAATTAACGTACTAATCTTTAAGATTGAATGCTCGAAAAAAATTATTGGAGAATTATTGAAGAATCTTATAATTGAGAATAATTCGAGTCCCATAATCGGGATAAATCGAGTTTCACATCGAATCGAATCGGTTCGGATACCATGTAGAGATCCAAATTATATGCATACAAAACTGACTTGTAAAAAGAGATCTTCACCATTATATGGTGATATACTCCGAAGTTCACAGTCGATGTGATATATTCAACATACGTTAATGTGTAATTATTTTAGAGTAGTTTTAACAATTCAGCTGATCTAAAAAGATTGGAAAGAAGCACTAATAACATGAAAATTAATACAAGTGACAATGTAAAATGGAGTGTAGTGAAATTTTAACTGAGAAATTTTGTATAATAGATGTGCACAACATGTATTTATATGCATTGTTATTTCTAAATTATTGGCAAGGTTTTATTATAATAAATACATGATGCATTTGTACACATGAGCCGTACTCATGAATAACAAAAATCTTCTGCTCCTCTTCCGTAGACGTGAGCAATTACCCAACCACATAAATCTTGTGTTTTTTTTAAAAAAAATTCTCGTTCATAATTTATGATATACAGCCATCCATGACTATACATTTCTATATTGTTTATGAAAATATGTATATCTATTTATATTAGTGATAATTTTAGTGAAGTTTTAACAATTAAGCTGATTTAAAAGATTGGAAAGAAGCACTAATAATACATAGTACTACTGCTAATAACATGAAAATTTAAACCAAGTGAAGTGGAGTGAGATTTTAACTGAGAAATTCTTAAAATATAAGTGCCATCAAATGTATTAATATGCATTGCTATTTCAAAATCATTGACAATTGCATAGCGGTAAAATGTGTAAGAAAATTAATGCATAATCCACTATATAATAGAGCCTTGATTTGAGCTACTACTCATCCATCATTGGAGCTCATTTTTTTGCAGCAACATACCAAAGCAAACACCATGCTCACTTCTAGCAACTATAGTCGTCTTTTTATTTTAGCGTTTCTGTTTGTGTTTAACGACTTTTGCTTTTGCATGCCTTTGGAGTTTAACGTTTCACTGGCTGATAGTTTCTCGCCGGCTATCGGCACGTGGTATGGTGCCCCCAACGGAGCAGGAAGTGGTAATTATTACTCTCTCGGTTCCTCTATATTAGTATTGCTTTCATTTTTTTTTTGTCTTTTTTGTTATATTAGTTACATTTTCTAAAATAATAAAATTTTCACACTCATTAATAAAATATTAATTTCACTACACTTACAAATATTGGTTATTGTACCCGGTCAATATGTGATTAATTGACCGGAATGGAGGGAGTATTATCGTTTATATTATTTAATATTTTATTTTGAACTTTAAGTTTGTGCTTTGATTTAATTCTATAATGTGATGCATAAATGTTACTATAATTATTTATATCAGTAAAAATTATTTTATATGTTAATTGTATGTTTAAACATTAATTATATTGAACGCTATATCGTATTATAAAGGCAAATTCTCAGATGAGAAGGTCTCATCATTTTTATTGTGAGACGAATTTAATGAAATGATGTTTTTTTTAATTGCAAATGATATCTCACTATTTTTATTGTGAAACGAATTTAATGAAATGATATGTTTCTTTAATGTAAATGATGTATTTCTTTGTTGCAAATAATGTAATTTTTATAAACAAAATGATGTATTTAACTTATTGAAATGATGTATTAATGTCCGTCTCACAATAAAAAAAATAGTGAGACCGTCTCTCAGGAGACCAACTCTATTATAAATAATCGAAAAGTCCTACCAAGTATTGAAAAATTGAAATCTATAAATCGAAAAACTCTCCAATTATACATGATACTAAATCAACCAAAAAATATGAGAAATCCCAATATTAGAGAATCATAATAATCATCTAAAAAACAAAAATAAAATCTCTAGGAAAATATATCCAAGAACCTAGGTTTTAGTGGAGTAAAGAAGAAAAACCCATATTACTCCCTTCGTCTCAGCTTAATTGTTCCACTTTTCTTTTTCGTTTGTCCCAACTCAATTGTCCCGTTATTAAAAAAGGTAACTTTTTCACACTCAACAATAAAATATTAATTCCACTCAACTTATTCTACAATCACATTTTTTGATTATTGTGCCCGGTCAACCCAGAACAATTAAACCAGGACAGAGGGAGTTAGTATTTGTAATTAAATGCAACAAACTAACAATATATTTTTTTTCTAGGAGGTGGAGCTTGTGGTTTTGGAAACGATGTGGGGATTGCTCCTTACAATGGCTTGATTTCTGCCGGAAATGGCAATATATTTAAATCTGGAGCCGGTTGCGGAGCTTGTTATTTGGTACAATAGTTTATTGATTCATTTGAACATATAGTTTATTGATTCATTTGAACATATACATATGAATTTATATGAAAAATGTGGTGATATATAATAATAGTTGAGATGCAGAGAAAATCCAGCATGTTCAGGAAAACCAGTTATTGTAACAATTACAGACGAGTGCCCTGGTTGCAATGATGGTCCCTATCACTTCGACTTAAGCGGGAAAGCTTTCGGGTTTTTAGCAAAACCTGGCCAAGCTGATGCTTTGAGAAATGCAGGAAAGATCAACCTCGAATTTATAAAGTATGTTCTTGTAATACATAGAAAATTATCATATTCGAGTATATACCAATAATTTAGATTTTATGGTGCACAGATGGAAATGCAGCTATAAAGCGAATATATTATTCAAGATCGACTCAGGGTCAAACCCTTTCTATCTAGGTTTTGTGGTGGAGAATGTGAACGGAAATGGTGAAATCCAGGCTATTGACATTTTAAGGGCAGGAGGATCGTGGAAGCCAATGCAACGAGTATTTGGCGAAAGTTGGAAATATGATGTACCGGGAGGAGAAACCGGCCCTTATTCAATCAGGATAACCGATGCTACTTCTAATTCAGTTGTCGCCAATAATGTCCTTCCACGTGATTGGGCTCCCGGAAGAACATATTATTCATCGGTTAATTTCTAGAAATAATATTACCAAATGGTAATAATTCCCTAATTTTGATTATGTAAGGGATTTTGATTAGTTAATTTCTTGATATTTCAAGAATATTGTCAGTCCGTCTTTTATGATATTTGGAGACCATATATTATAATAATAATAATAATATTTCTCACCAATTATTCTATGTCTTCTCTTCTATTTTTTTTAAAATTTTAATTCATTGAATTATGCTCTTAATACTGAACAAAAGTTAAGATTGAAATATACTTAATAAAAATAAAATACAAAGTCGAATACTCTATACTTTGTCATATTTATTTATATTATTGACACCTAATTTAAGCACCATCCAAATTAATTCTGGAATTTTATACGCTTATTAATAAGTACAATTAAGAAAGAATATAAAGAGTAAAAAGCTTCATAAATATTTACAAGGAAACTGTTATAAAGAGATACCACAAAAGTATAGTTGAGAAATGAATGCATTTTTTTCAAAAAATATTACAATGTCAATTAAGAATATATATCAACTGCATTACTTAAGTGTATATTTAAGGAAATTAAAACCACATTCACTCTATAAAACGGCCTTAATTACACGATTAGTTTACAAGCAAACACCATGTTCATGTCTAACTACTATAATCGTTGTTTTACTTTTGCGATTTTGTTTTTCTCGATCAGCGACTTATGCTTTTGCATGAATGCTTCGTTAGCCAATGGTAATGGATTCTTGACTGCTGTCGGAACATGGTACGCAGACAACAACGGAGCAGGAAATGGTAATAAACTAAAGAAAAATAATATATATATATCTAATTATTTTTATAATTAGTCTAAATGCAATATGTTTGTTTGTTTTATTGGAACGTGAAAAAAAAATTTATATGTATAAAATGTTGATTTGTTGCAGGTGGAGCTTTGGTTTGACAAAAGATGTAGTAAAGGCTCCTTACAATGTCATGATTTCTGCCGGGAATAATAATATATTCAAGTCTGGAGTGGGTTGCGGGGATTGTTATCTGTTATTATAAAAGTGTAAATATCTGAAAATAATCATTTTTATTATTAAAAAATCTTAAATAGTAGACATGTAAGAATTGGCCAAAACTAAATGAACTTCCACAAATACCTCTATTATTGACCTATTTTTTGCAGATTTTTAATTTTAACCAATTATTATTATTATCATAATCATTCATACATTATTACTTAAATTAATACTAAAAGTTACATTTACCTAATTTATTTGAATTTACATTTATAAAAACATAAATTATTAATTATTTAAAATATGATTTGCGATTTGAATAGATAGAGAGATTATATTGTAATTACTTGCTAAAGAAACAAAAAAAGAAAGAAATTTAAATAACAATTTAAAAAATATTAAATTAATAGTTAAAAATTTGTTTGCAATTTCATTTATTTACGATTGTGTTTGGATATTTTGTGATTTCAAAAAATAATGAAAAAAAAATGAAGTGAAAAAAAATTTATCGCACAGTTTGCATTTCTTAATTTTTATCAAATTTCCTTTTTCAGTTTTTTTCTTGTGCACGTAAAATTTTTAAAAATTAATTAAATATATTTATTTCGACCATTAATTAAAATTCATATCCTAATTAAGTAATTATTATATTTATAAGATAACGACACTATAATGTCATTCACATTAATTAAAAAATTTTAGACATAAATAATATAACACTATTTGCTATATCATATTAAAAAAAAAAGTAATAAATCAAAAGAAATTATTGTGGGATTCATATCTAAAAGTAAGGGCAATTTGAGAATATGGCTATTCCTTGAATATATAGATAAAAGTGGCTATTTAAGGTTTTCACACAGTAAAAATGGTTAGTTAAGGTTTTGACTCATTATAAACCCTATTTCATTTTCTGTTTTTTTTAATAGATTAGATATTGATTAATACCAAAATCCCTCATTAGCAAATCTTTTAAATATAACGACGGAGAAATGTGGTGATTATATTATAGGTGAAATGTATGGAAAATCCATTATGTGGTGATTATATTATAGGTGAAATGTATGGAAAATCCATTATGTTCGAGAAAACCAATTGTTATAACAATTACAGACGAGTGCCCTGATACATGTAATAATGAGCCCTATCACTTTGACTTAAGTGGAATTGCTTTTGGATCATTAGCAAAATCAGGTCAAGGTGATGCTTTGAGTGTAACGCCCCCAACTGACCTTCCCAACTTTGGGGCGCGCTACAGTCGTGGTCGATGATTTTCAAATATTTTCATAAATTAAAACAACGGAAGATTCGTGATAATTTAGAAGAGCATTCAAGAACAACATTTAAACACGTTGCATCAACGTTTGAAAGATAACAAAATAAGGGAGTTAAACATTTGTTCACAAAAGCATTCAAAATACGGGAAGGATAAAGTTCAGAGAGCGGTGCAGCAGTGTGTGCAGCGTAGCGGAGATATGCATATGAAGATGCATATCTCAGGATCTTTCAAAATCTGTACAAATCCTTGCTCCGCTTGTTTACACCCCGCACTTCCATCCTCGCTGCTTAACCTGCGTATTTTAGAAATAATACGAGGGGCTGAGTACAATTGTACCCCGTGGAAACATGCCCGAAAAATACAGTTTAAGTAAGAATGCTATGCAACTCACACAGATAGACACGGGGTTTTTGGAAATAAAC
>JAPKLW010002489.1:51826-83601 GCA_026898455.1 Plectranthus barbatus
TATTCTGACCCTCGTATCTCATCGGGTGTTTAATTTCTTCTCAAAAGAAAATAAATAATAATTTACTAAAATAAATATTCTTCTATTCAATTAATTAAGCATAAACTCGCTTAATTAAATAATCAACATCCAATATTCAAGGTATATTTTTTAATATAGAAAATGATTACATTCAAGTATGTATCGATAATCTATATTTTATACATATATAACATGTGTGCAGGGTGAAATGCAACTATAAATCGAATATAGTATTCAAGATCGACCAAACGTCTAACCTTTATTATCTAGCTTTTGTGCCGGAGAATGTGAACAGAGCTAGTGAAATTGAAGGTATTGATATTTTGAGGCCAGTGGGATCTTGGCAGCCTATGCAACGAGTATATGGCGTAAATTGGAAATACGATGTACCTAAGAGAGAAACAGGCCCCTATTCAATTAGGATAATTGATGTCACCTCTAAATCGATCGTAGCCAATAATGTTCTTCCACGTGATTGGGCTCCCGAAATAACATATTATTCGTCGGTTAATTTCTGGAAATACTTATTCCATACTTCATATATATTAGGGATTTTGATAAGTTTGTTTATTGATCTATCAAGAATATTGTCCATCCGTTTCCTATTATATTAGGACACCATATATAATAATATTTCTCACCAATAACTCAACTCCTTCTCTTTTATTTTTTTTTATATTTTGATTATATGCTAATTTTTATTATTTTAATTCTATTCTAAACTCAGTGGTACTTAATAATCTGAAAATTAAAACTGAAAAATATTAATAAAAATAAATATAAAATACAAAGTCGAATAATATATAATTTCAATATTTATTTTAGAGAAATGGCACCATTCAAGTTTATTCGGGTATTTCATGATACCTATTAAACTATGCAATTAAGAAAGAATAGAAAGCAAAAAAATAAAATAAAAAAAATCTTTATTAATATTGTTGAGAAATGAACGAAATTTTCAATTTTATTTAGAAGAGCAAGAAGATTAAGTATGTGTTTATGGTAATTAACATCACATTCACACTATTAAAATATATCTTAATTTCTGGATTTGGTTACATAATCAACTTAATTTTTTGGTTAAATGCAAGCAAGCAAACGCCATGTTCATGAATGCTTCATTAACCATTATCTCACAAGTTGGCGCTACGACAAAGGTATAAAGTAGAATTTTTTCGATCTACAAAGTTCATATCTTTTTCCAACCCAAACGCAAAATTTGAAATTTTGAATAAACTAGTCAAAATTTATTCTTGTGGTGGGCACTAATGAAATCTTTGGAATTGCGCCATTGGCTATGATTTTGAATAATTAGCAAACCAGACAAAAATGAACAAAAGATTATGTCTTTTTTTAATAATTTGGATGCTACCCCACGCAACAAGATGAAAATTCTCGTGGAAAACGGAAGCCCTCTTACAAGATTCAAAAAAACTTCGAAAAAATAAAAAAAAAGTCCAAATATAATATGCTGGGAAAAAATTGGATGACTCGACGCAAGGTGGGTGCCCACATGGATCTCTCTCTCTCATGGTGCCGGCGCGTGTACAATCAAATGTACAACCGTCTTAATGAAAACGAAACATTTGTACATACCCCTCATGATGCAAGAACCTCAACGCCCCCGCACCAAACTTGGGACATTTTTTTTTCTTGTTTCGAGCGGTTTAGCTGAAAGGGTAGCGATGATGTTGAGAGGGGAATAAATGAATCATGGGTTCAAGAAAGAATAGCTGCGGCACTAACTTTGATTACTCTTTTAAGGTTTTGTTGATTGGTGATTCTGGTGTGGGAAAGAGTAGTCTTTTGCTTAGTTTTATCTCCAACTGCCAGCAGTTCCCTCGTGATCTTTCTCCTACTATTGGTATGTTGGGTGTTGATTATCTCACTTTTATCTATGTGGGGGTGTGTGTTTCTTGCTATTTTGCATTGGGTTGTTTTTTGTTCTTGTGCAGCTCCGACAATCTTGATGTTTGATCTTGAAATTTTCGGAATTGCTCATATATCTTGTTGTGAGGAATTTTATCTGATTTGTGATGTTTGTTTTAAGGTTTTAGTGAGGGAAAGGAATATCCTAGGTCTTAGGTTCTTCATTCCTATGTGGTCTTAAACTAGGATCATTGAAGGAAGTATGTTGGATATTGCTTTGTTTTGGCATCCTTGATTTGATTCAGTTTAGGTTTATGTTTGATTCTTAGGAGTGGATTTCAAGATAAAGCTGCTAACTACTGCTGGAAAACGACTGAAACTTACAATTTGGGATACAGGTAATTGAAGCATAGCTTATTGTTAGAATTAAATGTTTTTATTTGGGAGAATTTGATTTGAACAATGCAAGAAGCTTGATATGATCATGGGGGTTATGTAGGATCTTCGAACATATTTGTTTCGAAGATAACCCGAAAAAGTTGCCATTTCAACCTTATTGAATAACAGAGAATCCTGTCTCTCTTTGCTCAATAATACTATGGATTTGTTCACATTCAAAGGACTTGTAAAGAAAATCGGGTCAGTCGAAAGAACTCAGTGATTTATAAGCATGACTGCAAATCTAAAAACATGACTGTTATGTTCTTTGTTCGTGGTGCAGTGGTAAAAGCACTCTACCTATGACTACGAGCTTTAGCTGTCATGGGACATGTAGGGTGTGTGTGTTAAAATTAATGTAATTAAAAAAATTACATGACTGTTATTGGTCTTCATTGGAAGTTGTTTCCATCCTCTAACTGAATCTTTATCAACAGTGTGTTCGATTTTTTACATTGGCTTCCTTCATTTGTGCCATGGGTTTTTCTGTTTGTCCTTTTTTAGTTTTCGACTGCTTAAATGGCTTTTGTCGTAAAATGTATAATCATGTCATTACAATGCAGCCGGGCAGGAACGGTTCGGATCATTAATAAGCTCATACTACAGAGGAGCACATGGGATCATCCTTGGTATGGCTGCCTGCCTTTTCTTTTGTGCTGATTTTCCTTTTGATGAGTGAAGAAACTCACATTATCTGAGTATTTGTCTCGTTTTAATTGTTTGTCATGTGACTTGCACTTTGATCTCGGGGATTGAATTCTGTACAACTCGAACTCTGTAGTCTATGATGTAACAAGACGAGAGACGTTTACGAGTCTATGGAAGACATGGGCGAAAGAATTAGAGCGTTGCTGCACCAATCCCGATTGTATCAAGATACTTGTTGGCAACAAAGTTGATAGGGTGAGTTACAGAACTTATTATGCATCCACCCGATACACGAGCCATATTAGTGGTTTAAGGTGTCCAAGCTTTTCGGGTTTGCTGCTTCATCCATTCTTTATGCTGGAAGTGTGAGGCTTTACCCATCCTTCCTGTTTATATTTCAGGAAAATGAGAGGGCTGTTACAACGGAGGAGGGGATGGCTCTCGCGAAAGAGCACGAGTGTTTATTTTTTGAGTGTAGCGCCAAGACTCAAGCTAATGTGAAGCAATGTTTTAAAGAGCTCACTGTAAAGGTTTGTTTCTTATCAAAGTGAACATTATGATAACTATTCATCATTCCATAAGATTTTATTCTCAAAGTTCCGACAAATTCTTCATTCGTCGAGATAATTAACTGCTACTACCATTTCCAGATACTGGAGGTCCCTAGTCTGCTGGAGAAAGGATCCACACCTGTAAAGAACCAAATATTGAAGCAAAAGGCAAACCACAAAGACAGTTGCTGTAACTAGTTGAAAACCCGAGTATTACCCGACTCAGAATCCGATGGGCTGGTTCAGGTTTTGCATCTCCCTTCGACGTTGAATATGGCTACCGTCTGATTTAGGGAATCAAACAGTTTGTTTGTGATCACCTGCATTTCCTTCTTGTCTGTATATTTATGTTAGTTTTGTTTCACTGCATTCTTTTAATCTTTTTACAGCGGTGATAATGTCATATTGAGTCGGTAAACTGGGTGTTTTGTACACCTAAAAGGTTAAAATTTCATGAAAGTGAATCATACTGTATATGTATTATATATAAATGCATAATGTATATGCTTCTCAATACTCACGGATTTGGCATTAGGTTTCTGACATTTTTTTTGTCCCACACCGCTAAAGCATTGAGATGATGGAAGGAATGTAGGCGATAAGATAGGACGGGCCAGCCTCCTAACTTTCATACCTTTCTCGGCCTTTTGGCTAAGATCAAGTGTAGTATCTGTTCTTATCAGTTTAATATCTGATATGTGGGCCAATGGCCCACGCGATATTAAATTTATTTTTTATGGGTGAGGGTCCATCAAGATAGCTAGCTATCTGGGCCTTCGCGCGTCGCCTAAGCGTTGCACTACTGCTTTGGCCTGGCGCAGCCCACCATCTCAGTCAGCAATATTTTTAATTGTTGGGTTTGATTATTGTTGTTACCACAACTGTGTTCAATATCAATGATACTATAATCAAATGTTGTTTTAAATTTGTTTAACTTGTTTTAATTATTCACCATCACATTGATTGCTTGTGATTAATATTGTCACTTAAACATTGACAAATAAATTTATTAATACATTTTTATTTTTAGCATTTTTTATTTTTTTAATATTTTAAATAATATTTTGACAAATATTTTTAGATAATGATAAATTAAACTATTAAAAATTTATTATTCCCTCCGTCATTAATTATTAGTCCCTAATTGAAATAGCACGATAATCAATGTTTATGAGTGTAGTGTAATTAATATTTTATTGATGAGTGTGAAAAAATTTACCATTTTAGGAAAGAGGATTAATAAATGAGACAGACAAAAAAGGTAAGTGGGACTAATAAATTGGGACGGAGGTAGTATTTTTTATTTTAGTAATATTTGATTATGTTTTAACTTTAATTATGTATATTGAAATATTATTTGTACTAAATATAATTATATAACTTAAAATTTAATAAATAAATATGATATTTAAATATTAGAATTATATTTTAGTACTTCCTCCTTCCCATGTAATTAGTCACATTTGATTTGGCACGATAACCAATATTTGTAAGTGTAGTGAAATTAATATTTTATTGATAAGTGTGTAAAAGTTTGCTATTTTAGAAAATGAGACTAATAGATGACAGACAAAAAAAACAAATGAGACTAATAGAGTGAGACGGATGTAGTACTATAATTATGAACAATATATTACTAAAAAAATAATCAGGTTATTCGTTGATTTTGGGTACAACCCTATCGGACCTCGTGTTATTCAGTCCCGCTATTCGGGCTCAGTTTTTTCGGGCTCAAATATCTTGTGCACAACCCGCATTTTGGTTTGGATTAATCAGGCTAGTTCGTGAGTTTTGAGCTAAATTTACATCCCTAATTTTTATAATACCTTATTTACAAATTACATACAAAATTCATGTATAATATTGAGATTAATATTATATACAATGAGATTTGGTACCAGTTATATTAACAAATTATTTATCAAGCATTTGGAAAATTGGCTTGCTAATATCTTTTGATGAAAAATAACTTTTTAGACCTTAAACCAAAATAATTAACAAACTTCAGTATATATTCTCAAAATTATATGCAAATACAAAGTATAATTTTTTTAAATTTAATAATAGAAATAAATTTATTTAAATTTATACACCCATATATTAATAGAAATATTAACTGAGAAGCTCGAATATATATGTGACTCTTAATCCTAGCAAGGTGCTTTCACCATTACATCCCGAGTGAGGGGAGTGGGCACGATCGGTTCTATTTTGTTTGGGCACAATAACCAAGGACATAGAAATAAGAAAAAATAATAATTTATTAGTGAGTATATTAATTTTTCATTTTTGGTAATGAGACTAATAAATGTGACCAAGAAAAGGAAAAATGAAACTAATAAATTGAGACAAAGGTGCACTTTATAACTTATATCTACGAAAAAGATTTTCATGTATAATATTGTAGATTTAATATTTCAATATTATTAATAATTTAAGATTATTGTATACAATAAAATAAAATATTTTTTTTTAAAAAAATAATTCTCATAATATGTGTTTCTCTATGTATTAGTGATAATTTTAGAGTAGTTTCAGCAATTGAGCTGATTTAAAAGATTGGAAATAAGCACTAATAATACATAGAACTACTGCTAATAACATGAAAATTAAATCAAGTGAAAGTGGAGTGAGATTTTAACTGAGAAATTCTTAAAATATAAGTGCCATCAAATGTATTAATATGCATTGTTATTTCAAAATCATTGGCAATTGCATATTGTGGTAAAAATGTATAAGAAAATTAATGCATAATCCACTATATAATAGAGCCTTGATTTGAGCTACTACTCATCCATCATTGGAGCTCAATTTTTTTGCAGCAACATAACAAAGCAAACACCATGCTCACTTCTAGCAACTATAGTCGTTTGTTTATTTTAGCGTTTTTGTTTGTATTATGCGACTTTTGCTTTTGCATGCCTTTGGAGTTTAACGCTTCACTGGTTGATAGTTTCTCACCGGCTATCGGCACGTGGTACGGTGACCCCAACGGAGCAGGAAGTGGTAATTATTACTCTCTCTGTCCCACTATATTAGTATCGCTTTCCTTTTTCGTATTTTCCGTTATATTAGTTACATTTCCTAAAATAACAAAATTTTCACACTCATTAATGAAATATTAATTTCACTACACTTACAAACATTGGTTATCGTACCCGGTCAATATGTGACTAATTGACCGGAATGGAGGGAGTATTAATTTTTATGTTATTTAATATTTTATTTTGATCAACTTTAAGTTTATGCTTTGATTTAATTCTATAATGTGATGTATAAATGTAATAATATATTTATACGAGTAAAAACTATTTTATACGTTAATTGTACTTTTAAACATTAATTATATTGAACGCTATATCGTATGGGAAGGTCTCAGGTTAGGCACGCCTAAACAGTTTAGGCGGATTTTATCCATTAATCCAAGCCAAATCCATATAATATACCCTAATTGGGGATTAATAAACCCTATTTGGGATGAGTGAACCCATTTGGGTATGGATAAATTAAACCCGCCTAAACCGTTAGGCCTAACGCAAGTTTTTGCCATATCGTATTATAATTTATAAATAGTCGAAAAGTCCTACCAAGTATTGAAAAATTGAAATCTATAAATAGAAAAACTATCCAGATTATAAATGATACAATATTAGAGAATCATAATAATCATCTAAAAAACTAAAATAAAATCTCTAGGAAAATATATCCAAGAACCTAGGTTTTAATGAAGGAGTAAAGAAGAAAACCCATATTATTTGTAATTAAATGCAACAAACTAACAATATATATTTTTTTCTAGGAGGTGGAGCTTGTGGTTTTGGAAACGATGTGGGGATTGCTCCTTACAATGGCTTGATTTCTGCCGGAAATGGCAATATATATAAATCTGGAGCTGGTTGCGGGGCTTGTTATCTGGTATTACAAAATCCTATAATTTTATTTTTTTTTAATAAAGAGAATTGATCAATATCGAGATTTCTCATCAATGGCTACAATAGTTTATTGAATCATTTGAACATATACATATGAATTTATACGACATATGGAAAGATGTGGTGATATATAATAATAGTTAAGATGCAGAGAAAACCCAGCATGTTCAGGAAAACCAGTTATTGTAACAATTACAGACGAATGCCCTGGTTGCAATGACAGTCCCTATCACTTCGACTTAAGCGGGAAAGCTTTCGGGTTTTTAGCAAAACCTGGCCAAGCTGATGCTTTGAGAAATGCAGGAAAGATCAACCTCGAATTTATAAGGTACATTCTTGTAGGGAGCGGATTCGGTGAGAAAGGTCTTAACGTGAGAAAGTGAGAAAGATGTTTGATTGTGTTCATGAGGTTGCTTGATTGTATTCAAGTCGTTGCTTGGTTGTGTTTTAGTTGTTGCTTGATTATTTTGTTGCTTGATTGTGTTTTAGTTGTTGCTTGTTTGAATATCAACCATTGATTTTTTTAGATCTAATGGATATGATTTATTCTTTTTTCTCACAGGGAATTTTTTTTTTTTTTTTTACATGATCTCTGCTCTATTCTTGTAATACATAGAAAATTATCATATTCAAGTATATATATCAATAATTTCTATTTTATGGTGCACAGATGGAGATGCAGTTATAAAGCGAATATATTATTCAAGATCGACTCAGGGTCAAACTCTTTCTATCTAGCTTTTGTGGTGGAGAATGTGAACGGAAATGGTGAAATCCAGGCTATCGATATTTTAAGGGCAGGAGGATCGTGGAAGCCAATGCAACGAGTATTTGGCAAAAGTTGGAAATATGATGTACCTGGAGGAGAAACCGGCCCTTATTCAGTTAGGATAACCGATGCTACTTCTAATTCAGTTGTCGCCAATAATGTTCTTCCACGTGATTGGGCTCCCGGAAGAACATATTATTCATCGGTTAATTTCTAGAAATAATATTACCAAATGGTAATAATTCCCTAATTTTGATTATGTAAGGGATTTTGATTAGTTAATTTCTTGATATTTCAAGAATATTGTCGGTCCGTCTTCTATGATATTTGGAGACCATATTATAATAATAATAATAATAATATTTCTCACCAATTATTCTAAGTATTCTCTTCTAATTTTTTTATTATTTTAATTCATTGAATTATGCTCTTAATACTGAACAAAAGTTAAAATTGAATTTATTTATAAAAATAAAAAATAAAATACAAAGTCAAATACGCTATACTTTCTCATATTTATTTATATTATTGACAGTTGACACCTAATTTAATCACCATCCAAATTAATTCTGGCATTTTATACGCTTATTAAATAAGTGCAATTAAGAAAGAATAGAAAGAGTAAGAAGCTTCATAAATATTTACAAGGAAACTGTAATAAAGAGATACCACAAAAGTATATATAGTTGAGAAATGAATGCATTTTTTTTCAAAAAATATTACAATGTCAATTAAGAAGATATATCAACTGCATTACTTAAGAGTAGATTTAAGGAAATTAAAACCATATTCACTCTATAAAACGGCCTTAATTACACGAATAGTTTACAAGCAAACACCATGCTCATGTCTAACTACTATAATCGTTGTTTTATTTTTGCGATTTTGTTTTTCTCGATCAGCGACTTATGCTTTTGCATGAATGCTTCGTTAGCCGATGGTAATGGATTCTTGACTGCTGTCGGAACATGGTACGCAGACAACAACGGAGCAGGAAGTGGTAATGAAAAATATATATACTATATATATATCTAATTATTTTTATAATTAAATGCAATATGTTTGTTTGTTTTATTGGAACGTGAAAAAAAAAATAAAAATTATATGTATAAAATGTTGATTTGTTGCAGGTGGAGCTTGTGGTTTGACAAAAGATGTAGTAAATGCTCCTTACAATGGCATGATTTCTGCCGGGAATAATAATATATTCAAGTCTGGAGTGGGTTGCGGGGCTTGTTATCTGGTATTATAAAAGTGTAAATATTTGAAAATATGCAAGAATTGGCCAAAACTAAATGAACTTTCACAAATATCCCTATTATTGACCTATTTTTTGCAGGTCTTTTATTTTAACCAATTATTATTATTATCATAATCATTCATACATTATTACTTAAATTAATACTAAAAGTTACATTTACCTAATTTATTTTGAATTTATATTTATAAAAATACAAGTTATTAATTATTTAAAATATGATTTGCGATTTGAATAGATAGAGAGATTATATTGTAATTACTTGCTAAAGAAACAAAAACAAAGAAATTTAAATAATGATTTAAAAAAAATATTAAATTAATAGTTAAAAAATTGTTTGCAATTTCATTTATTTACGATTGTGTTTGGATAGTTTGTGATTTCAAAAAATAATGAAAATAAAAAGAAAAAAATGAAGTGAAAAAAAAATTTATCGCACAGTTTGCATTTCTTAATTTTTATCGAATTTCCTTTTTCAGTTTTTTTCTTGTGCACGTAACAATTTTTAAAATTAATTAAATATATTTATTTCGATCATTAAATTAAAATTCATATCCTAATTATTATATTTATAAGATTCACATTAATTAAAAAATTTAGACATAAATAATATAAAACTATTTGCTATATCATATTAAAAAAAAAGTAATAAATCAAAAGAAATTATTATGGGATTCATATCTAAAAGTAAGGGCAATTTGAGAATATGGCTATTCCTTGAATATATAGATAAAAGTGGCTATTTAAGGTTTTTACATAGTAAAAATGGTTAATTAAGGTTTTGACTCATTATAAAACCCTATTTCATTTTTTTTTTTAATAGGATTAGATATTGATTAATACCAAAATTTCTCATTAGCAAGTCTTTTAAATATGATGATGGAGAAATGTGGTGATTAATTATATTGTAGGTGAAATGCACGGAAAATCCATTATGTTCGGGAAAACCAATCGTCGTAACAATTACAGACAAGTGCCCTGGTGCATGTAATAATGAGCCCTATCACTTTGACTTAAGCGGAATTGCTTTTGGTTCTTTAGCAAAACCAGGCCAAAGTGATGCATTGAGAAATGCAGGAAGGATCAACATCCAATATTCAAGGTATATATTTTTCAATATAGAAAATGATTATATTCGAGTATGTATCGCTAATCTATATTTTATACATATATAACATGTGTGCAGGGTGGAATGCAACTATAAATTGAATATAGTATTCAAGATCGACCAAACGTCTAACCTTTATTATTTAGCTTTTGTGTTGGAGAATGTGAACGGAGCTGGTGAAATTGAAGGTATTGATATTTTGAGGCCAGGGGGATCTTGGCAGCCCATGCAACGAGTATTTGGCGTAAATTGGAAATACGATGTACCTGAGCGAGAAACAGGCCCCTATTCAATTAGGATAATTGATGTCACCTCTAAATCGATCGTAGCCAATAATGTTCTTCCACATGATTGGGCTCCCGGAAGAACATATTATTCGTCGGTTAATTTCTAAAAATACTTATCCCCTACTTCAGATTATTTTATGGATTTTGATAAGTTAGTTTATTGATCTATCAAGAATATTGTCCATCCGTTTCCTAACACCATATATAATAATATTTCTCACCAATAACTCAACTCCTTCTCTTTTAAACTTTTTATTTTGATTATATGCTAATTTTTATTATTTTAAATCTATTCTAAACTCAGTGGTACTTAATAATCTGAAAATTAAAAAATAATAAAATACAAAGTTGAATACTCCCTCTGTCCCGAGTCTCTTGAGATGTTTGACCTGGCACGACGATTAAGAAAAAATGATTAGAAAAGTTAGTGGGGTTAGATTAGTAGGTTAATGATCAGGAGAGATAGTAAGATAGGTGTAGAGTAGGTTTAGTGGATAATTAATTAATAAAAACTTTCCAAAAAATGAAATGTTGCAAGTGTTTTGGGACGGACTAAAAAGGAAAACGTTGCGACTGTCTTGAGACGGAGGGAGTAGTATATAATTTCAATATTTATTTTAGAGAAATGACACCATTAAAATTTATTAGGGCATTTCATGATACTTGTTAAACTATGCGATTAAGAAAGAATAGAAAGCAAAAAAAAAAAAAAAAAAGTAAAAAAAGTAAAAAAAAAAAATAAAAATAAAATCTTTATTAATATTTTGAAGAAATGAACGAAATTTTCAAAATTTTTACAAGAGCAAGAAGAGTTAGTGCAGCAATTAAAGTGTGTATTTAAATTTAAGGTAATAACATCACAATCACACTATTAAAATATATCCTAATTACTGGATTATGTTACATAATCAGCTTAATTTTTTGGTTAAATGCAAGCAAGCAAACGTAAGTTGGCGCTACGAGAAAACTAAGTATAAAGTATACATTTTCGATCTACAAAGTTCATATCTTTTTCCAACCCAAACCCAAAATTTGAAATTTTGAATAAAATTTTAGTCAAAATTCATTCTTGTGGTGGGCACTAAAGAAATCTTCGGAATTGCGCCATTGGATATGATTTTGAATAATTAGCAAACCAGACAAAAATGAACAAAAGATTATGTCTTTTTTTAATCATTTGGATGCTACCCCACGCAACAAGATGAAAATTCTCG
Organism: Plectranthus barbatus; assembly: GCA_026898455.1. Taxonomy (NCBI): domain Eukaryota; kingdom Viridiplantae; phylum Streptophyta; class Magnoliopsida; order Lamiales; family Lamiaceae; genus Plectranthus; species Plectranthus barbatus. The sequence goes on from JAPKLW010002489.1 coordinate 63,922, forward strand.
TAGAAAACGGAAGCCCTCTTTCAAGATTCAAAAAACTCTGAAAAAATTTAAAAAATCCAAATATAATACGCTTGGAAAAAATTGGATGACTCGACGCAAGGTGGGTGCCCACATGGATCTCTCTCTCTCTCATGGTGCCGGCGCGTGTACAATCAAATGTACAGCCGTCTTAAAGAAAATGAAACATTTGTACATACCCCTCATGATGCAAGAACCTCAACGCCCCCTCACCAAACTTGGGACATTTCTTTTCTTGATTCGAGCGGTTTAGCTGAAAGGGTAGCGATGATGTTGAGAGGGTAATAAATGAAATCATGGGTTCAAGAAAGCATATCTGCGGCACTAACTTTGATTACTCTTTTAAGGTTTTGTTGATTGGTGATTCTGGTGTGGGAAAGAGTAGTCTTTTGCTTAGTTTCATCTCCAACTGCCAGCAGTTTCCTCGTGATCTTTCTCCTACTATTGGTATGTTGGGTGTTGATTATCTCACTTTTATCTATGTGGGTGTGTGTGTTTCTTGCTATTTTGTATTGGGTTTTGATTTGTGTTCTTGATAATATTCGTTTCTTGAAGTATGGTAGTGTGGAATCTCATGGGTTGTGAGGAATTTTATCTGAGTTGTGATGTTTGTTTTAAGGTTTTAGTGAGGGAAAGGAATGTCCTAGGTTTTAGATTGTTCATTCCTGTGTGGTCTTAAACTAGGATCATTGAATGCTTTGTTTTGGCATCATTGATTTGATTCAGTTTAGGTTTTATGTTTGATTCTTAGGAGTGGATTTCAAGATAAAGCTGCTAACTACTGCTGGAAAAAGACTGAAACTTACAATTTGGGATACAGGTATTTGAAGCATAGCTTATTGTTAGAATTGAATGTTTTTATTTGGGAGAATTTGATTTCAACAATTGCAAGAAGCTTGATATGATCATAGGGTTAAGTAGGATCTTTGAGCATATTTGTTTCGAAGATCAACCCGAAAATGTAACCATTTTCAACCTTGATTTCAAGGTTGAAGCATAGCTTATTGTTAGAATTAAATGTTTTTATTTGGGAGAATTTGATTTCAACAATTGCAAGAAGCTTGATATGATCATAGGGATTAAGTAGGATTTTTGAGCATATTTGTTTCGAAGATCGACCCGAAAATATTGCCATTCAACCTTATTAGGGTGGAGGAGAATGCAAAAAAAACCCATTAGTGTGATAGAATTAATATTTTGTTGGCGGGTGTGAAAAAGTTTGCCTTTTTAGGAAAAGAGAATAATAAATGGTACAGACCGAAAATGAATATGAGACTAATATGACGGGACGGAGGGAGTAACAGAAAATCCTGTCTCTCTTTGCTCAATAATACTATGGATTTGTTCACATTCAAAGGACTTATAAAGAAAATCGGGTCGGTTGAAAGAACTCGTGATTTATAAGCATGACTGCAGATCTTTAATTGGAAGTTGTTTCCATCCTTAAACTGAATCTTTATCAACAGCGTGTTCGATTTTTTTACATTGGCTTCCTTTATTTGTGCCAAGTGCCCTGTTTTTCTGTTTGTCCTTTGTTAGTTTTTGATTGCTTAAATGGCTTCCGTTGTAAAAAGTATAATCTTGTTATTACGATGCAGCCGGGCAGGAAAGGTTCGGATCGTTAATAAGTTCATACTACAGAGGAGCTCATGGAATCATCCTTGGTATGGCTGCTTGCCTTTTCTTTTGTGCCTTTTTTTCCTTCGATGAGCGAAGAAACTCACATTATCTACGTATTTGTCCCGTTTTAATTGTTTGTCATGAGACTTACATGTTGATCAGGGGGATTGATTGAATTCACGTACTACTCGAACTCTGTAGTTTATGATGTAACGAGACGAGAGACCTTTACGAGTCTATGGAAGAGACCAATCCCGATTGTATCAAGATACTTGTCGGCAACAAAGTTGATAGGGTGAGTTACATAACTTATTATGCATCCACCCGATACACGAGCCATATTACTGGTTTTAAGGTATCCGAGCTTTCGGGCTTGCTGTTTTTGTTTCAGGAAAATGAGAGGGCTGTTACAACGGAGGAGGGGACGGCTCTCGCGAAAGAGCACGAGTGTTTATTCTTCGAGTGTAGCGCCAAGACTCAAGCAAACGTGAAGCAATGTTTTAAAGAGCTCACTGTAAAGGTTTGTTTCTTATTATGAGAACTATTCATCATTCCATAAAATTTTATTCTCATCAAAGTTCCGACAAATTCGTCGTTCGTCGAGATAATGAACTGCTACTACCATTTCCAGATACTGGAGGTCCCTAGTCTGCTGGAGAAAGGATCCACACCTGTGAAGAACCAAATATTAAAGCAAAAGGCAAACCACAAAGACAGTTGCTGTAACTAGTTGAAAATCGGAGTGTTTTACCCGACGCGAAATCCGAGGTTTTTGCATCTCCCTTCGACGTTGAATATGGCTGTTGTCTGATTTAGGGAATCAAACAGTAGTTAGTGATCACCTGCATTTCCTTGTCTGTATATTTATGTTAGTTTTGTTTCACTGCATTCTTTTAATCTTTTTACAGCGGTGATAATGTCATGTCGAGTCAGTAAACTGGCTGTTTTGTACACATGTAAGGTTAAAATTTCATGAAAGTGAATCATACTGTATATGTATTATCTATAAATGCTGCATATAATGTATATGCTTCTCAATACTCAGGGATTTGGTATTAGGTTTCTGACATTTTTTTGTCCCACACCGCTGAAGCATTGAGATGATGGAAGGAATGTAGGCTATAACATAGGACGGGCCTGCACTCGAATTCTCATACCTTTCTCGGCCTTTTGGCTAAGATCAAGTGTAGTATCTGTTCTTATCAGTTTAATATCTGATATGTGGGCTATGGCCCACACGATATTAAATTAATTTTTTATGGGTGAGGGTCCGTCAAGATAGCTTGCTGTCTGGGCCTTCGCGCGTCGCCTTAGCGTTGCACTACTGCTTGGGCCTGGCGCAGCCCACCATCTCAGTCTACAAGTTTTTAATTAAGTGCATTTAATTTTTGATAGCGAGCACTATTTCATAATATAAAAAAGGATTGAATTTTAATTTTGTTTTCAAAATATTGGTCAACTTGTTACAACTATTCAAACAAATCGTTTGTTGAAAATATTGTAATCATTATCTTAATCAACGGATTAAGGGTTAACAATAAATATTTCAACCTGACTTCAATTACAATATTATTTAAAATTCAAAAATGTTTCAAATTCATAAATTCAAAAAAGTTATCATGTTAAAAATTCATAACTCACTTGATAAATACTCACCCGTCCCATTTTAATAGACTCCTTTTTTTTCGGTACGGAAATTAAATTTTAATAGACTCCTTTCTTTTCGGTACGGAAATTAAGAGTTGTGAGTGTAGAATGAGTTAGTGGAATAAATATTTTATTGTTGTGAGTGAAAAAGTTGCCATTTTTGAAAGGGGCCAATTTAATTGGGGCGCCAAATTCGGTAAGTGGGCCTATTCTAGCGGGACGGATGGAGTATAAATTATACTACAAATTGACAAAATATAAATATAATAAATAAAATTGAAATATTAAATTAACTCGTGAAAAACGGAAATAATTATATTTTTAATTGAATATTAAGTTCAGTTATGGTAATATCAAAAGTTCCCTCCCTACACATATATGGTATTCAGAAAAAGAACGGCGACCTAAGCATTTTTACTTAATTTTTAATTTGTGCAAAATTATTTATTATTATTTAATTGGGTGATCAAGGTGCAATATCATTAATGACACTAGTCTTAATATTTGTTTATAATCAATGAGAAGGTATCATGATGATTTAGACGAGTTTTATCCATTAACCAAATCTAAATCCATTTAATATAGCTTAATTGAAATGGGTGAATCCATTTGGTTATGATAAAACCCAGCTAAAACATTTAGGAAACATTTAGAAGTGCCTAAAACAAGTTTTTGCCATAACGAATTAAGTATCCGTGCATAAACCATTAGTGTTCTATTTTTATAATACTAAATACCTTAACTTATGTCTTTACATACAAAATTCATGTATAACATTGATATTTAATATTTCTTATTAATATTTTTTATATATAATAAGATCTTGTACCAGATATATTAACAAATAATTTATTAAGCTTTGGAAATTCGGCTTGTTAATATCTTTTGATGAAAATTAACATATTAAATCTTAAACCAAAATAATTAACAAATTTCAGTATATATGCTCAAAATAATACTCCCTCCGTCCCACCCAAATTGTTATACTTACCAAATTGGGCGTCCCACTCGAATTGTTACATTTCTAAAAATGGTAATTTTTTCACACTCAACAATAAAATATTAATTCCACTTACACTCACATCCTTAATTACCGTGCCGAAAAGAAGTGTAACAATTGGCACGGGACAGATGGAGTATAATTGAGTTTATTGAAATGGATTTTCATTGAGTTAATCTGGTTTGGATTCTTATTGGATTTTTATTGGATCGGATCAATAACGGATCATTCAGAATATTGAATACTTATTAGATCTTTAACGGATAATCGAATTCGCGCAGATATGAATTTGAGCTTATCGAATCGTATATCTCAGTACATGGTTCCCCCCTCTAAAAAAGATACATTTCTTCAATTTCGACAAAGTATATATAAATTGAAGTGCTGGAGAGTGGAGATATAGTCAAAAAGAAAGGAAAAAAAAAAAAAATTTAAAAATGCAGAAAATAGCGATTGTGGTGGTGATTGTGTTTGTGTTGGTGCAAGTCTTGGAAGGCTGTGTTTTAACATCAAAGCATCACGTTCATATCTTGAGTAATCTCCCTTCAAACTCGCCGCCGCTCAATCTCCGGTGTCAATCCAGCGACGATGATCTCGGAAACCACACCCTCTCTCCCGGCCAGAAATATGAATGGAGTTTCTGTGATGACTTTCTTGGTAGAACCAAGTTTTTTTGTCATTTTACGTGGGGAGCCAAGGACAAATCTTTCGATGTTTATGATGGAAAACTCTTCGGCGGTCATACCCCCGACTCGTGGTGGGTTGCTAAGGCTGATGGTTTTTATTTTGGTGAAATGCAACAGCCCACGCAGTTGCAAAAGAAGTTTGATTGGTAGTTAGTTTGTATGCATGCATTCATAGATGTTACAGCTGCTCTCAATGAATCTTGTTTATAGTCTCATTGGATATCAATAAAGCTTTGGTTTCTTCTGTTTTCAATGAATCTTGTTTATAGTCTCATTGGGTATCAATAAAGCTTTGGTTTGTTCTGTTTTCGCATTCGTTTTGTTTTAGATGAGTTAGCAATGTTGTAAAAATCGAGTTAGATGGAGTATGGGATTTTACATAATCTTTTGAGGAATTAGTTGTTGGATTAGGGATGAATGATGATTGTTGAGGTTTGATATGTGATATATTAAGAGAAAATAACTAAAGAACGAGACAGAATAAAATTTAAGTAATAAGAGCGTAGCTTCGATAACATAAATTGCTGTGTACAACCGTAATGGGGAAAAATCAATGTTGCCCCCCTTTTATAGTTCAAGGGAAGCTGTTACGACCCTAGGGGAGCTAGGCGGGGATTTCTATTTCCTCGGAGGTGGTTATCGTGGGCTGGTAGCTGCATCTTTTTCGGAGGTTGTTTGGCTAGGGTTGTAGATGGCAGATCCATGGCTCCTGGCTGTGAGGACGAGTAGATCGTGTTACTTGTGGGTGATAGTAGGTCGTGTGGACTGCGGACAAGACCTTGCTTGAGGGTCATGATCCAGTCGAAGTCGCCTTCTAGGGGTCGTGTAGTCCTTTGGGTGCATCGTCCTGTGTTGCGGGCTTCTGTGTTGGGTTTGGGCCTAGCTTGCCTAACCCAATTGTAATTGGGCCCAACAATGACGATGGTCTTGTTATTTCTTAGTTAAGTTTTTTAAATTTTATTGAAATTTCTTGGCTAATTATGATACACGTGGTATTGAATTATTTTATATATATATTGGAGTTGAGACCTAAATGGGCTCAACCTGACCTAATAAGAGAAGAAGGACCGGGGGATTCAATTCTAGGTCGAGAACCAGGTCAAGGCATAACTTGAAGAAGTTGGTCAACAGATGATAGGGTTCCATTCCATGTGCTACTTGAAGGAGGTCTTCTAAAAGGAGATCTCAGTTCATCTTAAGAAAATTAAGAACTCCAGTTGGTCACCACAAGGTGGTCTCACAAGATAAAAACCAAATGAGGTCATTCCCAGCAAGTTGCAAGAGAAGGTTGTGAAGAGCAAGTCTCCATAAAAGATCATCAAAAGAGACTTCCTCGAGCAGGTCGCCCAGCGGAGGTCTCTGATGGAGGTTGTCGAGGTTGCAGCCAGCGGATAAGGCTTATCATTTGCGAAAAAGGCTTAGCAGTTGCAACAGTCACTATCTTCGCGGAAGAAACTCCAACCACCACTAAATTGTGGGGAACGTGGCTGCTAGGGTTTAAAACGTTAGGGGACTTGTATTTGACCCCCTATGATCTATAAATAGGAGAAATTTACAACATTTTACTATCTATTGACTTTTGTACCAAAACCACTCATTTCAGCTTAACCGAACCGTACTGCAACAGCTGTTTGACCTACTACAGTCTGAAAGAATGTAGTGCCCGAATTTACTACTTTAACATAAAAAATATTAGTACACAAAATCACTAGCATTTATTGCAGTGTTAAACCAATATGAAATAAATTGACACAAGCTTATTTTTTTAAAACTTGTGAGTACCTTACTAAAAGTATGACACTGCTACAAACAATAATACTGCAATGTTAAAGTGATGTCCAAGTTTAACTGAAACGTGTTAGAGTTAAAGATACAGAAAACTTTAACACGTAAGCACAGTGATGTCCAAGTTTAACTGAAACGTGTTAAAGTTAAAGATACAAGAAACTTTAACACGTAAGCACATAATGAAGTACGCAGCGGATTTAAAATATTTTCTGGGATTTATTTCTAAACCCCAGAGTGCCTCACGGCTAAAATGGTTTCACTATGGAAAACGAGTTTACACAGTAAAACGAAAACACAAAATAATATTGAATTTCTTCTTGGTTCACTCCCTTGAAGAAATTCAACAAAAGCTCACTAATTACACAACACAAAACAAAACTAAAAGCTCCTCTACCGTAGGATTCACTCTCCGGAGATAGATTCCACCATAATCTTGTTGACCTTGTGCTGAATAATTCGTGAGGGTGAGAGACCGAACGCTTGAAGAACTTCTTGGAGAAGATTTTGATAATCTAGGTCGTCCAAAATCTTCAATCCTTCCAATCTCTATTTATTTAGGCTATTTGGAGCGCACGATCTCATTGGCCACACTTTTGGTAGTGGCCATGATCTCTTCCCACGTCCACCTGCTTCGTTACACGTCCTTGAGGCGTCCTTGAAGCTCCACTAAACTCACGTGGGGTGGTTTTGAGTTGTGAGGGCACTCCCATTATTTACCTATAAGATAAAATAGAAAATAATAATAATATATGGTTAGTAACAATAATATACACGATCCCAGGTATTTAGGATCTTAGAAAAACCGAAATTAGGGTTTAGATACACGTTCCTAAAAAATAGGGAACGGTTGTAACTGCCAAGATTTGGCAGGGAAGGATAAGTTTAACACTAGGGTGTTAAAGTGTCAGTGTTAGACTTTGGAAAACTCTAACACTGACACCTCTATTAAAGTGTCTGTGTTAGACTCTGGAAAAGTCTAACACTGACACCTTCACAGTCTATTGTCCACCTACTTTCTTGTCTAATAAAAATCATTTATCTTCTTTATTTTCTTTCAGCAATTTATTTAATAATATTTTTTACATGCTATATTTGATTTGCATTGTTTCCGGTTCTTTCTCCTTGGTTCATTTGGCTTCATATCCGTACTAAATCAAACCTAAATAATATATATGTTATATTCTGATATAATATCTGTGTTGTTCCAAATTTAACAGTATTATCAATTAACTAGTCAAACTTTTTTAAATATACAAATGTGTGATCACATTTTCTTTTCTATGACAAAACGCTATTTGTCTAAATTTCACATCATTAAATATAAAACCATGAGAATATGCATGGAAACTCAAAATCTCAAACATTATTTGTAATTTGCAAATACATAAAATATTTTATTTAACATCAATTTTTTTTGGTAATTCTAGTTAGTTTTTCATTATAAAAAAGAATTTAATTCTATATTTCATAGTTTATAATAGTTTGACTATTTAATTGAGAAAAATATATATAGTTATACCAAATTTGAAAAACGTGTATATTTTGAACTATATTTTTACATTTAGGAATTTAGCCAAATAAATAAATAAACAATGGGCTTTAAGTTTTAAATTTTTGGAGTGAACTACCGTTTCTATCTATATGTAATATATATAAAATTGTTCAGTGCAAAAACAATCTCATTAAGCCTGCTTTGATTTCTTGCCATGGTCAATGATTTAACATTTACTCGTCATTTCATAAGTATCATTGTATCATTTATTTCCATATTTTTGTGATTTTATTTTAATAAGTTTTTTATAGGCGTGAAAAAAATATTCTCCAGGGTCTTGCGTTTAAGAAAGTACAGATTTATAACCAATTAAAATCCTCACCAAATGATTTCCCTCCCATAAAAAAAGGAAATATCTCTTTGATTTAAACAAAAAACTAGTATTGCTTCCCACGCGATGCGTGGGAACATTAATTATTTATATTAAAATAATATTTATTTAATATTTTATTTAAATTTAAATAATATTAATTTTTAAAAATGTATTAATTGTTAATTTTTATATAGTAATTTAAAATACAATATAAAATGATCCATTATTTATCAATACAGCGGCCCCCACCAGAGGCTCGACAACATCTCGTAGATCATGTCTTATAATTTTTTCAAAAAATATAACTAAAATTTTTTTAGCACGTGCCCCTAACCATATGCAATATTTATATTATATTGATACCTATTTTATTTATTTTTATTAATTTATCATATCTTATTTTATAATTTTTAATAAGTGATAATATTCGGTATTCTTATTCATAATATCAATGTAATGACAGATGATTTAGAATTTAATAATTTTGACCATGATTATAAACTAATAATCTCATCAATATTTCAAGAGTTATAGTTATATATTTAATAAAAAATTAGGTAAAAAATCAAATATTAATATTTTAATTTTTTTGTTTAGTTATAGTATTCAATATTAGGGGTGTGCACGGTTCGGCCGAAACCGGTCAAACCGGCCAAACCAAATTAATTTGGTCGGTTTGGCTGGTTTGAGAAAAATGATTGGCTGGGTTGGTTTGAAAAATCTCAAACCGGATGATTTGGTTTGGCCGACGGTTTGAAGGATGAAACCGGCCATTTTGGCCGGACCAGCCGTATAAATAATATAATTTTAAATATAATAATGATAATAAAATATTATTTGATAGAAAGCTAAAATATCAATTATATTGATATATATGTCCGATGATTATATTCTTTTGAATTGTAACCCTATAAATCAACTTATATTTAATTGTTTCTTGCAACCATAATATTATTTATTTATTACTTATCTCATATTTATAATTAATGACTAGCGAGATATATTTATATTAGTTTTATTTTGTGTATCATTATTTAATTAATATTTAATAATAAAATTGATATACAAGTTTATTTTTTGTAATATTATTAATTGAATAATCTTCAAACCGTATAAACCGGCCGAACCAAACCGTTTTAATATGGTTTGGCCAGTTTGGTTTGAAATAATTATTTGGCTGGTTTGGTTTGTGAAAATTTCAAACCGTACCTATTGGTTTGGTCCGTACTTTGCCCCTTAAACCGATCAAACCGGACCGTGCACACCCCTATTCAATATAACTAATCTAATACATTTTTAGGAAAAAAATAATGTAGCTTAATCTATATATATATATATATTTAAATATAATGTATATTCATAAAATTAAATATGCTTGATTTCATCAAATATGATTTAAATTTAAAGAAATAAGAATAACACTACATATTAGTTGTCTTAATTCCTTGTATTTATTTGAAAAGTTTCATATCAATTGGAATAATATGAAATCGGATCCAATTTTCATATTTTTCAAAATAAAATAGAAATGTACACTTTTATTTCACGGAATATAAAATCTTTTATCTACAAACTTTGCTTTTTTTTTTTTTGACAGTATTATTTTTAGAATTTTAATTTATCAATTTTTTTTGTGACCACTTGAATGATATTTTAATTTTTAACCACAAACTTTAATACTATTTATCTATTGTTTATATTTTATGATGAAAAATTTGATGGTAGTTATTCATTACTTGAATGCGATAAACTGACATAATTTAGATTTACTTCAATTCAATTTTTTTAATAAACAATTCAATATTTTAAAAATTTTTCTAAACAAATATTATTTCCTTAATTAATAAACATAATATCCGAATTAATTTTTATTGAGATTTAATACAATTTAATTGAAAATAATCAAAGAGAAAAAGTATTTTGATACATTAATACATAATCGTACCAAATATAATAGATTAGTTAAAATAAAATTTTGTTAAATAATTAATTGACATTTACGATTAGTATCAACATTTATTCTAAACTTAATCATAATTCTGTTTTTTTCCATGAATATCAAAATTTAATTTTGAATTGATACCCATTCAAGAAATAATTACAGACTCGTAGTAAAATAAATATCATTTACACAAACATAATTATAAGTATGTATTGGAATATAATTTATTTTAAAATAATAAAGCAAATTATCTTATTGAAAAAGAAAAATAAATAATTTTTACAAATACGATTTGTACACAATCATTTTTTTAACTAATAAATATAATCTACTAATATGATTAAATCATAAATGTTAATGTAAATAAAGAAGTATTTAATTATTATTTTTTTTGAATAAGTGTACATCAATCAAACTCACACACACACTCACACACCCAGATGTTCCCCTGGGAGCTCGAACCTGTGACCTCTCAGTCACAGGAAAGGTGCTTTAACCACTACACCCCGAGCGAAGGGATATAATTATTATTTATAATTATAGAATATTTCACCTATTAATTAAGGAACTAACCAGTTAATTAATAAATAATTAATGCAACTCAAACTTACCCTATTTTTTATCGGGCCTTACTTTAATATATATATATATAGAATATAGATGGTAGTATAAATTGAAGTGCTTGAGATTGTAAAAAAACAGTAAAAAGAAAAACATGAAGAAAACAACAATTGTGATATTGTTTTTGTTTGTGTTGGCGGAAGTTTTGGAAGGTTGTGTTTTTTCATCAAAGCATCACGTTCATATCTTGAGTAATCTCCCTGCAAACTCGCCGCCGCTGAATCTTCACTGTCAATACCGCGACGATGATCTCGGGAACCCAGAGGCGGATCCATGTAGGGGCTAGGGGGGCTCCAGCCCCCCAGCACGATTTTTTTTTCATTTTCTAGTATCATGATCCGATTTTTTAGTATCATAATCCAATTTTTTATGGTATAGCCCCCTCGTATAGAAGAAAAAATTGATTAAAATAAAGAAAAATATGATATAAAATGATCGAAATTAAGGTGAAGGCGAGAAAAAATATTTCAGCCCCTTTAAGAAAATTTTCTGGATCCGCCACTGAAAACCACAGCCTCACTCCCAACCAGATATTTGAATGGGATTTCTGCAATGACTTTTTTGGGAGAACCAAGTTTTCTTGTCAGTTTAATTATGTTGCAAATCAATAAATTAAAGCTTTGATTTTTTTTCTTTCTATTTTCTGATTTGTTTTGTGATGAATGGTTAAGCCAAGGAGTGTGGTTTTTATGGGATCTTACACTATCAGTTAAGAAACTAATTGGACCCCGAATGCATGATGATGGTCGTGTTGTTTCTTGTTTAAGTCTTTTTAATTTTATCCATATTTCTCGGATATTTATGATGTGCGATATTGAATATATGATATATTCTGATATAATCTATCTATATCTATATTAAAATAAGACTTTAGGGTAAAACTGTAAAATTACATATATATATATATATATATTTATAGTTAATTAATTGAACTATTAATTAAGTTTATTCAAGAATATTAAATGATAATATATTTACTCTTAAAAAAATTAATTATATTTTTAATCAATTACTGTAATTATGTTTGAAGAATATTATGGTGATATACCCTACACATGAATAAATATGTTCTTATTATTGCATAAAAAATTGTAAATAGAAGTCTTATTTTGTATACTTTGTGCTAATTCTACTCATTTAAATTTATATATGTATAAAATTCTTTGTCTTATTCAATTAATCATGTGATAATATAAATCTAATCTAATATGTATTAAAAAAATAAAAGTTTACATAAAATAAGATGTTAGGCGCACATGGTGCAGGCGTATTACTAGTTTATACTAAATTTTTGAAAAGAAAAAGTGTATATATAGTTTGGACTATATTTTTACATTTAGGAATTTGGCCAAATTGCTAAATAAACGATGGGTGATAAATATAAAAATGTTCAGTGCAAAAATTAGAAAAACAAAATCGGAAAGCACGGTTAATTTGCATTGCAAGCGTTTCTGAAGATTAAGATTATCATATGAAGGATATAATTAGGGGAATTGATTGAGTGCATTACAATTTGGAACCAATTAACATCTTGAATCTTGGAACTCTTACATATCTCATTACATGATTTCCTCTCATAAAAAAGGAGAAAAACATTCCTTCAATGCTTATAAATGAATCGAACTGCTACCGGAGAGATATAGTCAAAAAGAGAGAGAAAAAAATAAAAAAAAAAATGAAGAAAACAGCAATTGTATGTGGTGTTGTTTGTGTTTGTGTTAGTGAGAGTTTTGGAAGGGTGTGTTCTTACATCACAGCATCACGTTCATATCTTGAGTAATCTCCCCGGAATCACGCCGGTGCTCAATCTCCGGTGTAAATCCGGCGACACTGATCTCGGAATCCACAGCCTCTATCCCTTCGAGAGATTTGAATGGACTTTCTGTAACGACTTTATTGGGAGAACTAAGTATTTTTGCCACTTTGGGTGGGGAGATAAGGACACATCTTTCGTGGTTTTTGATGAAAAACACTTTGGCAAACATACACACGACTCCTGGTGGGTTGTTTATGCTGATGGTTTTTACTATGGAGACCAGCCACAGCCCACGCAGTTGGTGAAGAAGATTAGTTGGTAGTTAGTTAGTTAGTTAGTCAATCTTATGTTATAGCTGCTCGCAATTAATATTGTTTATACTCTCCTTGGATATCAATAAAGCTTTGATGATGGTCGTTTTATTTATTTGGTTATGTCTTTTTAATTTGCTAATTATTACAATATTATGTCTTTGTTAAAGTATCCTACATGACTGAAAACCCTTGTTAATTTTAGGGCTTCTACATTTATGTAGATATAGATTTATTTATTTATTTATTTTGGAATAAAAGTAAGTGGGACGAAAATATACACATGAGTTCTCTAGGCTGAGTCGATCTTCAATCATTCATCAAATACACAAAGTCTATAATTGAGTTGTGGAATCCATCTTTGGAGAGTGAACGGTTGAGGAGCAGTTAGATTGTATCGTGTATTTTCGTGCGTGATAGCTTTCGTGGAAATTATTCTAAGGAGTGAACTTAGAAGAATTTTTATCATGTTTAGTATTTTGTTCTTCACTTATAAAGACTTGGTTTTGAATAGTGAAATTGTTTTGCCGTGTGGATCTAGTGGGTTTGTATTATATGAACCCTCGAAAAAGTATTTCCACTGTGTCAAACTCTGTTATTAACTTTTGTGTTAAATACTTTGACGTTTTTTTGTCAAACATTTTATTTCTGCTATCTTTGACACCATTGTGTTATACTCGGACCTAGAGATCTACTGAGGCTGATTTTAACTTTGTAAAAACTAGATTTAATGCACCCGTGCTCGAAGTGACGGTTCGTTAGAACGAAATCTTATTTGAAAATGGTGATGTCTAACATTAAGCAATTCCTAATTACTTTTAGCAGTTTACAGACTTTGACAATCATTTTCATGAATTTTTAATAATTAATCTACTAGGTGAAATGACATGATTTTCGTTTAGATTACTAATTGACGTGTCTAGAATGCATATTATAAAAATTAGATTTTTCCAAAGTCCAAAAACATATTTTCAAGGTCGTGCAAATTAAACTGCCAAAACTGTGACACATTATTCAAATGCTTCAAACTCAAGTTTCACAACTTTGATTCATGAGATTCTAAATTCCAAAGATTTCTAACTAGATTTAGTTTATACAGCATTAAAATCAATCCAATACAATTATCAAAAAAACGACCGTGTTTGTTTTAAGTCTCTGTTCAAAGCAGGGCATACTTCAAAATTTCATCAACTCTTAATTTCTCAACATTCATGCCATTATATCTTATCCCCAAGCTTCACATATATAAATCTCAGCTTCATCTATGTTTAAATATCATCTCTAAACATGAAAGATCATAATTCCTATGCTTGATTCAACATGCAATCCAATATATAAGTTCTATACTCAAGCTTAGACCTAAAGGTTTAAAATTTCATGAAAATGAATCATAATGTATATGTTTCTCACTCCTAAAAGATTCTGTATTAGATTTCTGATATATATATATATATATATATATATATATATATATTTTTTTTTTTTCCGTCCCACACCAGTACAACATTGAGCTGATGGTAGGAATGTAGAATATAAGACAGGAGGGGCCTCATTGGTTTGGATTATACCTTTCTCGGCCTTTTGCCTAAGATCAAGTGTAGTATATGTTCTTGTCAGTTTAATATCTGATATGTGGAATTGCACTATTGCTCAGGTTGGTGTTTTTCATAAAAAATATTTTCATTTGATCCATCCCCTACAATTTTTTAGAAAAATTGGTGTTTTAAGATAAAATGAAGAACATTGAATATAAAACAAAAATGAAGTATTTTGAGATTAAAATGTAGTATTATATTTTCACGTTAAGACAATTCGCTTCTGATTAAGCCCATATATATATAATATTATCCAAATTATATAAGAAAACAAATAGTTGAATCCAAAACTAAAAAATATATAATTTTAATTTACAAGGCTCAACTAAAATGATCAAATGAGAAAGGACACAAAAATAAACATACAATAACAAACATAAAAAATGACTCTGAAGAGTCACAACTAGTCAAAAATTTCCAAAAGAATTTCAATAAAATGAGAGCCATGTATCTAGGTGTGCCAATTCGTGCGGATCGGATTCTTATCGTGTCAATCCGTTATCGACCCGATCCGTTAAAGGTCAAATCCGTATCCAATCCGTTAAGAAAAATTAAAATTCGTATCCGTATTCGATCCGTTAAGCTCAAATCCGTATCTGCACGAATCCGATCCGTATCCATTAAGGATCCTATAAGTATCCAATCCGAATGATCCGTTATGTATTCGATCCAATAAGAATCCAAATCGGATTAATTCAATAAGAATCCGTTTCAATAAACACAGTAATAATTCAATAAAATTTGATAAGATAATACAAAATATTCTTATTTGATTGTTCAAATAATGTGTTTGATAAATAAATAAAACCGCAACTTCATTTGAAACTAAAATTTCCAATCAAATATCCGAAGATACATAGATAAATTTTAAATTCCAATTGTAGTGGTCAACCATTCTCATTTATAAATACTAATCAATCTTTCACCTTAGTAGTCAATACTCCACTTACAATTTTGAGGGAGAGAAATATTAATTAAAACTTTATGATTTATAACAAATAAAATAAATTAAAATAAAAACTTTTAATCTATCATGTTGAAATTGAAAGAGTTGAGACAATTAATGAGAATCTACAATACTTTCATCAACAATCAAATTTAAGATCTCACCTTTTAGTTAATCCGTTGTTAATACAACTTAATTGAAAACTTGAAGTAGAGAGAAAAAAAAAGTTATTAAATTTTGATAGTATAAGAAAAATATATTAAAAATATAATTAATATATAAATAAATATATTGTTTAGTGGTGAACTATTAAAATGGGACACGAATAATGAAGAACCAAGAGATTTGAGTTTTTGAAAGAACTTCAAATCTATATTAATATATCAAAATCAATTAATTAATTTTTATATTTAAAAATAAATAATTTTTATTAATTTATTATCGGATATACGTGTCCGATCCGTATCCAATCCGAATTCGATCCGAAATTTTCATGTCCATATCGTGTAGATCCGATAAGGATCCATATCCGATAAGCCTCAATCCGTATCCGCTATTATCGTGCGGATTCGTGTCGGATTATCGGATCGGATAAAAAATTACCACCCCTACGTGTATCTCATTGCCAACCCACGTGCATGGACTATTTATATGAAACAAATACTCCCTCCGTCCCAGATTAATAGTCTCATTTGATTTTGGCACAATAACCAAGGCATGTGAGTGTAGAATGAGTTGAGTGGAATTAATATTTTATTATTGAGTGTGATAAAGTTACCCTTTTTAGAAACGAGACTATTAAAGTGGGACGCACGAAAATGGGAAATGAGACTATTAAAGTGGGACGGAGGGAGTATATATCAACTAGTTTTTAATGCTATTAATCTAATTAGTTCTAATTTGTTGCTATGAAGTAATGTCAATCCATTGAATTCCTTTGAGAATCCAATTTATGACCATTTTTGATAGTTTGTTGTAACTTCTTTCTAAAATATTTTGAATTTGGATTAAATGATTAAATTTTGGAAGTTTGTCTAATACAATGAAATAAGAAATTACATAAATTTGTCCAATTTTTCCTAAATTACACTTCGAAAAAAATCCATAATATAACAGATTATTTACAGAATGTTTGTTTGAGTGGGAAAAAAATAATTTTGTAGTATAGATACATATATTTCTTCTAATGTTTTGTTTTTCAAATTTGGAGTATTTTTAAGTAGATAGAAGAAATAATACCAAATATGGAAGTTGAACACTCTGTAAAAGTAAATGCACCTTATAATTGGAAGGAGAGAGTATGTTTTATGTAGAATTAAGTGATTTTTATTGCATTTAAAGCCGGCAAAAATTGTAACGAAAAACACTAAATCTTTTTGAAGCAAAATAAATAAACTTAAAATTCTGAGTTTTTGGAGTGAATTACCGTTTCTATTCGTGGGAGAAAACCCTTCAATATATCCAGTTGTGGATCCAAAAATTTATTGCACGGATCTATCATATTTTTCTTAACAAAAAAAGAAAAAAATATAAAATTGAGTAAAAACTAAAAAAAAATTATGTCCATTTTTCTTCCTCACACTATTAAAAATGAAGGGGGCTATGTATAAAAATTACAGATTATTACACTACTATAACCAAAAAACTTTCGAGTTAGAAGGGGGCATGCAAGAGCCCCTTTTTGTAAATGTAGATCCGCCATTGAATATATCACAAGTATTCTGAATTAATATTATGGATCTTTGTCTCACTTTTTCTATGTTATCTTAATGTTACCTCTGTTATGTTAAAAATGTGTATTAATATTATGTTGAGTCATCCGTTTTTTTTGCTTACGTGACAATTAAGTATAATAAATATATGTTTTTTAAATCGTACTCATCAAAATTAAAAAAAAGGAATTTTATCCATCAAGGAGTGAAAGATAGTTTATTATCAATTTAGAGATCATAAAAATTCTCAATTCAGAACCCGAAAGATCATACAATTCTCAATCGAGGAGGTCCTGGGGTTGAGAATTGTTTGATCTTTCGGGTCCTGGATTGACAAATCATCTTTCGGGTTCTGAATTGATAATTAAATTATCTTTTGGGTCTTGGATCGATAATTCTCAAAAGAAAGGAACCAATTATATGGTGCATTTACTAAATGATTCTCCAAACGCCAAAAAATGCTATTATAAATTGAAGTGCTGGAGATAGTTAAAAAAACAGTCAAAAACAAAAGAAAAAAAAAAAAATGAAGAAAACAGCAATTGTGATGTTGTTTGTGTTTGTGCGGGCGGAAGGCTGTTTTATTACAAAAAAGCATCACGTTCATATCTTGAGTAATCTCCCTGCAATCAGGCCGGTGCTCAATATCCGGTGTCAATCCGGCGACGATGATCTTGGAATCCACAGCCTCTATCCCTTCGAGAGATTTGAATGGAGTTTCTGTAATGACTTTCTTGGGAGAACTAAGTATTTTTGCCACTTTGGGTGGGGAGATAAGGACACATCTTTCGTGGTTTTTGATGAAAAACACTTTGGCAAACATACACACGACTCCTGGTGGGTTGTTTATGCTGATGGTTTTTACTATGGAGACCAGCCACAACCCACGCAGTTGGTGAAGAAGATTAGTTGGTAGTTATTAGTTAGTAAGTTAATCATATGTTATAGCTGCTCGCAATTAATATTGTTTGTAATCTCCTTGCATATCAATAAAGCTTTGATGATGGTCGTTTTATTTCTTGGTTATGTCTTTTTAATTTGCTAATTATTCTGATATAATTTGTCTTTACAATTATGCCTTTGTTAAAGTATCGATCCTATATATATTCCTACATGACTAAAGACATGAGCATATACCAAAATTTCAAAGGTCAGTTATATAGGGAGAAAATAAGATCTTAACAATCACGAACTTGTAGTTAAAAATAATATTTCACACAAATATTATTTTGAACTTGCACACTTAAGTCACATTCAAGATCCATATCCAAATATGGCTAGAAGTAACTAAATCTTGACTACCCTATTACATATATTCAACCAATTCCTAATTCATAACATATCAATAAAGCTTTGATTTCTTCTGTTTTTGCTGTGGTTTTGTGATAAACGCGTAAGTAGTGTTGTAAAAATGACTTAGACTAAGTATGGGATCTTACACAATCACTTGAGAAACTAATTGTTGGACTACGTATGCAATGATCGTGCTATTTTTTGGCTAAGTCTTTTTAATATAATTTTTCGATATTTCTTAGCTAATTATGATAAGCGATATTGAATTATTATATATATATATATATATATATATATATATACGATATAATGATTTTTGGGTTTAATAAGTTGTCGAAATATTTGATATTTTGTAAATCTTGGATATCAGGCCGCCGATTCCTTTGCCGGACTTGCTAAGCCGGAGTCCGACCTAACCCTGACTGGGTTAGGGTTCCACGCGCGGGATTAAGCCCGCCCTTCAAGCTTGGACTCGGATCTGATGTTGAACGTAGCTTTCCCCTTCAAGCCAGAGGGGAAAGCTGATGCACTGATGACGCGAATCTTCCCTGTGATGCTGCTTTGAAGAAGATGTATAAGTTGCTCGAAAAGTAAGTTCTCTCATGCAAGATATACTACAAATCAGTCTAAATAGCCATTCAAACTCTAAAACTTAACTTACTTTGTTCCGGTTTTCTGCACTCTTCCCCTTATTACAGAGTGGAAAATAGTGTTTATGCACTTCTACGTACACGAGACATGGCAGTATCACGCTACAGGGAATTCGGCATTCCAACTGACTGGCTTCTTGATTCCGGAGTAGTAGGCAAGGTAATCCCACAAACTGCATTCAGGATCAAACCTGGACTAAATTATGCAACAATCACTGATGATTCAGATC
>JAPKLW010002490.1:813-17176 GCA_026898455.1 Plectranthus barbatus
GCTCAATGAAGTTAGTTCATTAGCCATCACAAACTAATATTGCACCATTTTGAACAAATAAAGCTACACCTATAATGTATCTTGATATAATTTCTTCGAACATTTCTATTAAACGATTTACGAGTTATCGTGGAATTGACCGATCCATCCATACATATGCAAAGTTGTACCTAAGTGTGAAGTATATATTACTCCCTCCGTCCCGGGTCTCTTGAGACGTTTGACCCGGCACAGAGGTTAAGAAAAAGTGATGAGAAGTTAGTGGGGTTAGATTAGTAGGTTAATGATTAGGAGAGATAATGAGATATGAGAGATAGTGGGGTAGGAGTAGAGTAGGTTTAGTGAATAATTAATTAATAAAAACTTTCCAAAAAGGGAAACGTTGCAAGTGTTCTGGGACGGACCAAAAAGGAAAACGTTGCGACTGTCCCGGGACGGAGGGAGTATCACTTACTAATTAAATGATTGAACAAAACCGGAATTAGTTAGTTTGTTGAGCATATAATTAGAAATGATATGGATTAAAGTGGATGAGAAAGAAGTAAAACATATAAAGATATCAATAGTAAATTAATGGTAAGATAAAGCAAGGTTCAAGAAATATGGATAATGTTGCTTATCAATTAATATTGAATAAACAAATAAAGCAAGAGTTAGGAATGATCATATAATTGAAAAGGCGAATATACATTTAAACCTAAGTTTCCAACAATAATCAAACAAAAACAAATTATTCATCCCATGCTGATCCATGAATTGTGAACAATTTTCTCAAATACTATGATGGTTTAGGGTTTATAAAAGCAAGCAATGATTAATAACCCCTAATATGCATATAAAATGGTCTTATTTTTCCCACTATAAAAGGGAACAAAATTAATCCATGGGGTACATGTTTTACCAACACCTATATTTATTACCCAATGTAAATGGGGGAAAAGAAATGATGTGCCGAATTGACTTATGAAAAAAGCAATTTTGCATATTCATAAACCTTTTTTCCTTTGCATAATTTTATTTGTCATTAGCAAACGATTTTGCGGCTAATAATTCCAAAATGTATTTAAGATTGAGACCCCATTTGCTAGCTAGTGACATATATAACACTTAATTCACATTTCATTAAATTGAATTGTATGTGATAAAATCAAGAATTGGAGCTCAAATAATAATTATTATTTTTTTGGGAGATTAAATGTTTAAATTTATGTTTAAGAATAGGACAAAGGATGAATAATGCAAAGATTTTGTGTTTGATTTGAAGCACTTTGTGTGATTATATTTCAATCATGCTTGATGTAATGAAAGCGCGTTTGACATAATGATTGTGCAAATACAACTTTTTTTTGCAACTATCTTTTCCTTTTTCTTTTTTCCCTTTCCTTTTTATTATTCTTAATTCTCATTGTTACTTCAGATAAAAGATACGGAACTAAGAAAAAAAAAATAAAGGAAAGAATCCACTATCAAACATGTATACATATATATATAAGGAATCATATAAAAAAATCCTACTGTAAGAATAAAGAATGAATTTTATCCATTAGATTTAAATAAATTAATGGTTGATATTCAATCAAGCAACAATTAAAACACAATCGAACAATTGCTCGATTGTGTTTTAGTTGTTGCTTGATTGTATTACAGTTGCTACTTCGTTGTATACCAATCATTGATTTACAGAGATCTAATGGATCATATTCATTCTTTTTTCTTACAGGGATTCTTTCTCACATGATCTGCTCCATATATATATATATATATATATAAATGATTAAGTTTTAACCTCGTTAGGAATAGTTCTTCTCCATTCATTTCTTCACATATGATGTAGCATGCAAGTGCAAGTCCACCCTTTTAAGGTAAGTGACGAACATCATAATACAAATCTCATTTATATTTTATTTGCGTGTAATGGACTCTAGATAATACTTAGTTTTCGATTTTTTTTATTATATGATATTTTATTCATCTTTATACGAGACTCATGAAATAAGGTTATAAAAATTGCTAGGCGTTAATGGCTTGAGATCCTCTATCCCATTCCCTGTTCCACAACTAAAAAAATTATTTTTTATTTAATAATTTATTTTAAATTTATTTTTTATCAAACAAAATGGGAATGATTTAGCAACAGTTCATGGTTTTGCACCTTTTTTTTTTTTTCTCTCTCTCTTTTTATAATAAATTTGATTTTAGTTTTTTCAATTTATATTAATGCTATTTTAATCATTTCAATTTTATTTTTATCTAATTTTCTTAATAAGAAATAAAAATTAAATACAAGTAGTAAAACTAAAACCATTTAATATAATTTATAAGTAATATACATTTATGTTTTCCTAGTTTGATTATTTTTTAAACTAAACACATAATAAATTGATATCAAATAAATATAATAATTAATAATCGAATCCTCGCATATCCAAGAAATAATTTGATTATTAAATAAATTGATCATTTTATGAGATTTTAGTTATTTGATATGAATTTAAGTTATTTAAGATTTTAACTAAAAATTAAAAATATTAAAATAAACATAAATATATGTGTATATATATCAAAATATATAATATAATAAATTAATAATAAAAAATAAATAAACAGTATAAGGAATGAAAATGAAATATTATATTTTAAATAAAAAATTTAAAGTTTGGATTGTAAATGAATATGAAAAATTTGGGAAATTTGACTGAAAATTTTGGAAAACCGAACTGGAAAATCATGTGAATGGCTGGAGATGTGAGGATCCGATTATTAATTATTATAAAATCATGTGAAAACCGAACTGGAAAATCATAAAATGATCAAATTATTTCTTGGATATGCGAGGATTCGATTATTAATTATTATATTTATTTGATATCAATTTATTATGTGTCTAGTTTAAAAAATAATTAAAAATAAAATTGAAATGATTGAAATAGCATTAATATAAATTGAAAAAACTAAAATCAAATTTATTATAAAAAGAGAGAGAGAGAAAAAAAAAAGAAAAGGTGCAAAACCATGAACTGTTGCTAAATCATTCCCATTTTGTTTGATAAAAAATAAATTTAAAACAAATTATTAAATAAAAAATAATTTTTTTAGTTGTGGAACAGGGAATGGAACAGGGAATGGGATAGAGGATATCAAGCTTGCGTTAATCGGGGCTTAGGTGTTTTCTATACGAACATTAATTAATAAATTAATTTTTCATATTTAATATTTATAATAATATTTATCCTTAGATAAAAATTAGAATTATATAAATTTTTATTGTTTTTTTAAGAACATAAAGAACAGGCCGTCTGAATCGATTATACGACACATAACTTGCTTAGTCGGCCACCTAAATCGGTACCTAGGCTAACTTGCTTAGTCGGCCACCTAAATCGGTACCTAGGCGGATTAAACAGCCTTGACAGTGCCTAGACGCCAATTACTCGCCAAACCGACTAGACACGGGGATTTGAGAGTATTCGATTCCGCTAAGTACCACCTAATGCCTATGCGGGGCATAAGCGAAAATTTTTACAACATTGCATATGAAGTGCAAATTAAATTGAACCCACAAGACTGAGAGGCTCAAATTCTCGGACTAGCATGATTTTAAAGCAATCATGACATGAGTCAGGGGAAACTAATGTATATATAAAATGTTAGAAAATGGAGTATTATTCTAGAATATGAAAACACCGGGGCGACGACGTCGTTCTCATATATAAATATATTTATATATATATATGTATATAGTCGACGACAGAGGGGGAGAGGTTGTCTGTGTGTCGCTGGTAGAGTTCGTGCAGCAACACGTTTTCATGTGCTGTTGTAGATTCGAAGAATTGATGGGTCAAGATTTGATTGTGAAGGGTTTTTTTGTCACCTTATTTCTCTACTTGCTACATTTGAAAATGGCAAATTTCAGTGACTATTATTTATTTAATTATAATTAGTGCTGGTTAATATAGACTATAAACGCGTTTAACTATGCATTATACATATTCAAAACTTCAAACATTTCTATCGTGCTTTCATACAGAATTATCCACTTTTCAGATTTAAACCGTTAGCAACTGAATCATAAACTGCCATAAATGCTCACCTACCCACTACGGGCAAGTGTTAATGCATCCACGAATGATATGACAAGGTGGTAACACTTGCCTACGGTGGGTAGGTGAGCGTTTCTGTATTCAATGCATCTCAACTGTTAAATTGTATGAAACTAAATTTGGCAAGTGAAAGAATTAGCTATCTATACATTCTCATTATGCAAAAAACTGTGTGTAAGCATGGAGCTTTTCATATACACTTTGTTTTAGTGAATACCAAAATGTGTAAGCTGCTAATTGCTATGTTTCACTCGGGCCTGCGCAGTTTAATTTTTGCCGATATCTCCTTGTAGGATTGGACCTTCTTGGCTGCTGCCCGCGATGGCCTGTGCAGGGTCAATCTTCCAAACTGCTGAGATTCGTGTTCTGTGATGCCTTCGTGTTTAACTAATGCATTCTCGGATGATGACCCTTGTTCCGGGGCAGTAGGTTTTACTTCTGCAGGTTTAAATATAGCAGATTGCCTTCGTAGAAACAGACTGTCATGACAAAATTCCGAGGTGCGAGTGAGTTTTAACTTTTAACTTTTAACTAAATGACCAAAACAAAGGAATTGTTTTACCTCTTGTTTTCAGTCTTGTTATTGGACTCATCTTGTTCACTAGGGTATTCACCTATCATGAACCAACGGGGGGAACGCTTCTGTGAAAGAAGGTCTTTGATAAAACTTAACCGCGCATTTCCAGAAAAAGACTCACCTTTAAGTTGAGAATTCGTTGTGGTATCATGTGGCTTCTCATCATCTATAGCTTGTTTTGAGAACTCCATTTCCACATCAGAGTTTATCAACTTCACCTATAGGCGATTAGAGCAGCCGAGTTTAGGGTTAAGATTTAAATGCAGAAAGCAAGAAAAAGAAAACAGAGAGATATGGTTTGTTACATGAAAGAAATAAGAATCCCAACATATTGTGAAAAGTGCATTCTATACCTCAGCATCAGCATCTCCCAGTGGTGTTGTTCTAGCCCTTCCCTGTGTAGCAACCGAACATTAAATTAAGCAACATATTTAGACACTACAATCAGTATCAGGCCACTCTCTCACTTGCAGACCTTTAGAAGACCAGTTTTGCACATAAGCTCATGCTGTAACATTTTCAACTGAAAGGAAGGGAAACATGCAAAATGTGAGTTCCAAAATTAAAATTATATAATCCAACTGTTCCGAATAATTATGAACGCTTGTCAAGTATCGATGCACATACCCGGTCTTTACCAGAATTTAACTCCTGAAACCCAGTGAAGCAAAAACAACATCAACAAGTGCAACAGAAGCAGTTATACAAATAGAATTCATACAAACAAACCACAAGCATTTGATTGTTTGATAATGCAAGCTGTTGATTCTGTTCCTGCATTTTCAGCAGATGAACTCTCAGTCTGTCGAGCTCGTTTCCATTATGTTCAATCATTTCGCTATCACCACAATGTCAAGGAAACAGCTAAAGGAACCTAATCAAAAACCAACTTATCCTACAAAAAAATCTCAAAATGACAACAATATCAAGCAAAATTAAAATTAAAATTAAAAAATGATACTTCTTCTGTGCCAAAATCTTCACCAGAGACATATTTTCCTAAACCAAAACAAAATAAAGCTAAAATAAGACGAGCGCAAGACCGGAAAACCAATCATGAACAACACACGATCTGCAAATGGTGTTACCTTCTGTAGCTGGCTAATGTACTCCTTAGTCATGGTCTCAATAGACTGAGACTTCGCTTGGATTGACAGCCTCTGATTTTGTGGCTGGTTACTGATGTCTGCAAGCTTCTTCCTCGCCGAATTTTGATGGTGCAGCCCTGCTGTGTTCTTTGCTTTATCTGGAATTTTGATCGAACATCATTAATTAACAACCAACCTCAAAAGCATCCAACTCAACAAAAATCGATAAGCTATACATGAAAAGCCACTGAAATATCATAATTCACAAAAAAAAAAAAAAAAAAGAAAGAAAGAAAAGCCGACTGCAATTCTACAAGCCAAACATAATTAGCGGCTAATCACTCCACAAAAAAGAAGAAGTTGGATTCGTACGACCAGAAAACAAACCTAGCTAATAGCGATTCAACAACAACGCTTTATGAGTAAAAATAAGCATTAAACCCTGGAAAGTCGACGATTTTACAGATCAATGCATAAAAACACGCAATTTTAAAGCATTAACGAAATTCACAAACTGCAGCACTCTGAAAATCTAGAATTTGAAAACCTTCCGTCTTCGGCATCATGAGATCAACCCCCAACCGCACTCTTCAGTCTTCCCCTCTATCTGACTCTGTGCGCGAGAGATGTTAAATAACTTTATATATATAGTTTTCGTTTTGGCGGTCGAGCGAGGAAGGGAAAATAGCCAAACCTCTTCTCTCAAAAGAAAAAAAAAAAAAAAAGTCAAACCTCTCTCCTAAGCAGAACCCGACCCTCTTTACTAGGGCCTAAAATAGTAAAATCCACTAACCAGCCCATTTCAATATTGGGCCAAGCCCAATATATAAAAAATGAAGATAGTGAAATAATAACTGTTTCAGCCAAAAAAAAAAAAAACTGTTTCAGCCAAAATATAAATTATTTTTGTTCATTATTTAATTTTTATTGTATTATAATATATATTTATAATAAATATGATAAAAATATAATAAAACTATATTTATCACTTTTCTTTAAACCATTACATCTCAATAATTTATTATATTTATTATTTTTTAAATAATACAAATATAATATTTTTTATGGATTAACATTTAAATTAAATAAAAAATAATTTATATTATATTATATTAAATTTTATAATGAATAAAACTATATATATACTATATATATATATATATATATATATATAAAGATCACTAAAAATTTTAAGATATGCATACCAACTTTGTTAATTAAGTTTTAAAATTATAAAATAAAAAATCGTATATTTGATTAGCGCATGGCGCGGGTGCAAGTTTAGTTGTTGCTAAAATGAGAATATTCAACATTAAATACAAGATATCAAGGATCAAAAAGCAATGTCGCTATGAACGCTTGGCTGCCACAAGCCATTTATCCCTTTGGTAACTTTTCTGACACCTCTAGCTTCAAATTCCGAAGGTCTAAAGGATCGTTAGACCACGCTTTTACGGTTCATATTCGTACTGGAAATCAGAATCAAATAAACTTTTACCCTTCTGTTCCACACGAGATTTTTGTTCTCGTTGAGCTTATCTTAGGACACCTGACAATGTCTTCCGTCCGGATCGGCCCGCCGAGGCGAGCCTTGGGTCCAACAAGGTGAAATACTAGAGAAAGTAGAAGTTTTGGTTGTGAATGAAAATGTATGAATATTTGTTCATTATATAGAGAAAAAATTATAAATTTTGATATAATTTTTATTTTTTATTTATAATTCATACTCCCTCCGTCCCAAGTAAATTGTCCACATTTCCTTTTTCGTCTGTCCCACAATATTAGTTCACTTTCCTAAAATATCAAATTCTCTACACTCATCAATAAAATATTCATCCCACTAACTCCCACTACCACTCACATGCATTGGTTATCGTGCTCGGTCAAATGTGGACAATTTGACCGGGACAGAGGGAGTAATATATAAGATTTAGTGTATTTATACAAAAAATAAAAAAATAAAGTATCTAATCACATGCTACCATAATCTATGGATTAGATGACACACACCAGTGTCATGGCTTTTGCTTCCATTTTTTTTTCGTTTTTTCTTTAATCACAAAATTTTCGCTTATTCATGACACTAAGACCAGCTATAAGAGCACCCACAATGGTGGGATCTTAAAAACAGTTAAGATCCCGCCACGTGTGCGCCACATCATTTATTATTATCATTTCATATTTTATAAATATCCACATCAACATCCACTATCATTTTTTTATTCATCCACTTTTTACTTTATACTATTTATGGGTCCCGCTTGTCATAACCATTAATTCATATTATACATATATATATATATATATTGAATATAGATAATTAATTAATTAAATTACGAATCATTAATTTAAATAATAAATTTTGTTTGTTAAAATTAATTAATTCAAAATAATTGAATCATACATTCAATTAATATATATATATTAATAAAAAATAAAATAAAATATTAAAACATTTAATCAATTTAAAATCTAAAATTAAAAAAATTATTCGTAAAAAAAAACTAAAAAACAATGAAATATACAATTTAAAAAAAAAGGAAATTAGGAATATTAATTAAATAAAAAAAACAAAAAAAAAGGCTGGGGGCGGCGCCACACGCGGCCCAGGCGCGTGTGACGCACGCGCCAATCAGGCGCCGCGTGTGGCGCACGCGCGCGTGGCTTCGGCCCCATCTCTCTGCAAGAACCGGTTGCTTAAATAAGAAACCCACTCCTTAACTGTTCCCCTCTCTCTCCTCCATGTGGGATAGGTTTTGCTGAGGTGGGGATCTTATAAAAATAAGATCCCCCATTGCTGCTGCCTAAGACTAGTTTTAGTGATGACATTTACATGAATGTCATAGGTAGAAGACAAAAATTTGTAAATTAAAAAAAGAAAAAAAAAAGAAAAAGAAAATGTGCAATGTCATGACATTGTTTGGCTACACAATTTCAAGTTATTCAATCACAAGTTGCCACTTGGCAGCATGTGATTAAATGCTATAGTATTTGTACACGAGTATATAAAATTTATATATTGTAAATAAATAATAATAAATAAATAAAAACTATATTAAAATTTATAAAAAGAAATTCTCTATAAAATGAAACCAATATTTATATATTTTTGTTGTATTTATATTTAATTTTTATTTCAAACTTTTTTAGTTTGCATTTTATTATCGAGTTAAATATAAATTTTTTAAAGTGCATGTAATGTTTTTATTATAATTATATAATAAAAAATATTATAAATAATATTCCCACTGTCCCATTTTAATAGTCTTGTTTTATATTTTTGTACGTCTCAATTTAATAGTCTTGTTTCTAAAAGTAATAATTTTTCACACTCAACAATAAATATTAATTTCACTCAACTCATTATACACTCACATGCTTTGGCTATTGTGCCAAAACCAAATCAGACTATTAATCCGGGACGGAGAGAATATATATTAAAATATAAATATGAAAATAAAATAAATTTTAGGTTGGGTAAATGTCATTGTTGTAGGTAGAAATTGAGTTAGGTTGTGGTTGCGTAGATGGATGAAAGAGAAATTAAAATTTATTGTTAGGTTGGGTTGTATTGAGTTATTGGTAGCGATAGTCTAACGACGACCACGGTTCACTCTGTCTGCCTCCAACCTAGGAAAAAAATCAAAAGAAAAAATTCACTTTAATTGCTACAAATCAATCGACCACGGTTCCCATGCAATTCCCCATTCCAACCGTGCGGGTTCCACTGCAATTTTTTTTTGTTTTTAATCAATAACAACTTGACATGTGGATTGTTTAAAAATTTGGTAGAGAATAATAATAAATAAAAAATATACCAAAATTCATTAAAAAAAATTCTCTACAAATAGAGACCAATTTTGATATATTTATTTTTTTGTTTTAAATTAATATATATACTAAATCATATTGATTGATCAACACCATTCTTAAAAAATAATCAATCCGAACCGTCCGTAGAAAACACAATCTATGTCAATTTGATATCCACCATTCATCAAAAGCAATCAATCCCAGTCGTTCGTATAAAGCACAATCCATGTCAATTTGTAATTTTTATTTTGCTTGATCAATGAAATCTACTTTTATTTAATTCCCTTACAAAAAATTATACTCCCTCCGTCCCGTGCGAATTGTTACACTTCTTTTCGGCACGGGAATTAAGAGTTGTGAGTGTAGAATGAGTTAGTGGGATTAATATTTTATTGTTGAGTGTGAAAAAGTTACCTTTTTTAGAAATGTAACAATTCGGGTGGGACGCCCAATTTGGTAAGTGTAACAATTCGGGCGGGACGGAGGGAGTAATTTTTAATTTTACTTCCTTACAACAATTTATGATTTTTATTATTTTAATTATAATTATTGATTTTAATTTTAAAAATAAAATTAAATAAAGATTATACTATATAATATTGTGGTTGGATGGTTGGGTGGTAGCTGATAAAATATGTAAAATTTTTGTGGTTGGGTTGGGATGATATTGATAATGTGAAAGAGAGAAATTAATTTAATATTGAAATGTTTGAAAGATTGTTGTTAAAGATAATTTAAAGTGTAGTGTCATTACTAGAGGGACATTGAACAATTCTACTCTTTGTAGAATTGCTCAGAAGTTGGCTCCACAAAATTTTCAAAACAAAATAATGAATGCAAATGTGTGAGAGATGGTTAAAAAATGTGGATTCAAGTTTTTTTGGGTGTGTTGGATTCTGATGTTGTAGACCCTTTTCACTCCATTTTGTGTGATTTGAGTAGAATGGTACAATTGGAAACGGCCCATTTTCTTTGAGAAAACTAGATTTGGACATGTCCACCAACAGCCCTTTAAATTTCTAATTTGATAGGAAAAGATACATAGTTTAACTCGAAATAAAACCAACGTTGTCTTATCAAAAGATAAACAAATCCTCATTGTAATTAGTGGACCTAAAAAGGCAAAAGCTTTCTTGATTTTCTCATCTTCTCTCAAGTCATTTTCACTACAAAAAGTGAAGGAAAAAAAGGCACAGTGCATATACTATTTCTTAAAGTTCCTCGGTGAGCAGCGGTTATTTATTTTTTTCTAATTAAGGATATAATCGAGTCGAACAGAGTAGTGTTGTGCTCAAATTTGACTTGTTTAGTATTGAATTGAGCTTCGAATTATTTTATCGAATATTTTGAAGTTCACGACTCGAGTCTCAATGATTTTTCTAAACTTAGAATGCATTTAAAATATTCAGTATTATTTTGAAAGAAAAAATATTTGTTCAAAAATTAATATAATATCTATGCTCAAATTCAAATTTATCTTATTATTAGAAAGATTTATCATTATTTTTACTTTTACTGATTTTAGGTAACGAGCTTGTCCATGAGCTCACAAATTGAATACTATGATACTCAAGTTTGATTCATTTAATAAACTAGTTTCACTAAACGAGCTCAAACGAACCTTTATCAAATCGAGACTCGAGTAGCTCATGAATAATTTAGTTCTTTTACAATCCTATTAAAAATGAATCTGAAAAAAACAAGTTATTGTTGAAGAAAAAACCGATCTTTATAAGTTAATTAATCATTTAATGACAAATAAAAGAAAAGAATGGTCATTGATATATATAAGTGAAAAGACCCCTTTTCTGTAAACTGCAAAAGAATCTTAGCTCATTCGTCTGCAGCTAAAATCCAGAAACAGATAGTAATTGTTTTTTATTTTATTTTCATTGGAGAGAGAGAAAGAGAAACCACCGGCAGCCACTTTCAAAGTTTCACTCACCAGACACTACAGACATCCCAAATTTATTAAACTTTTATTTTATTGTCTGTGAATTCCTAGAGGGTCAAGATAATGATGGTACCCTAGGCGTGAGATGGATTCCCCCCCCTCTCTCTCTCTTCTCTCTCTCATCTATGCAGGCTCCAAGATTTCTACTCAGCTGCATCACAATTTCTTGTTTATTCCTTAAATTAGTTCACAACTGACGCTATTATTCAACTGGAGTCCTGTTATTTTATTATTGAATCATCATCTCTAGAAGCAGACAACCTCTTCATTTTCGTTTACAGACAAAAAAAAAAACTTAGCAAAACTCACATTCTTGTTCTCACTGATTCTTGATTATTTCTTCTGCTTCTAAAGATGGTTCCTCGCACCTGCATTCTCTTGCTGTGCCTCATTTTCTCTTCTTCAGTTGGAGCAGTTAGTTTCTTGAATCTCACCCTCCCTCACCAGCATCCCAACCCTGATTTTGTTGCTCAAGAAGTGAGAAGGTAAGCTTGCACACACACGCTTTACATACATTGATGTGTGATATGCTGCATTTCTTGAAAGAAAAGTTAAATTTCCCATTTGGGTTCTCGCCCATTTCAGTTTATTTTTTTACATTTGTGAACATAAAAGTGAAAAGATTGAAACTTTCCATCTGGGTTTTGCGTTTCTGCATCTTTCAGCAATTGGTTTTTTTTCTTTTGATGTTGATGATGTTATGGAACCCGAATTCTTGCATCTGGATTTGGGTTCTTTTTCTATTTTTGGATTCTCTACCGTGACATAATCTGGATTCTGATCTTTTTCTTAAATTCTGAGATCTATGCTCGACTCATATTTCGATTTTGCAGTTTTAAAACTTGTTTGATGGGATATTTCTTGCCTATTCTTTCATTACATAGACAATGTTGTAGGAATGCCTGTAATTTTAATTTTGCTTTTTCACTTTTACTAATTATCTACTGTTTAGCCTCATCTTCAAGCTTATATGTTGGCTATATCCAAATCTATGCACCTAAAAAGATAATTATACAACTTTTATAGTCACACATTGTGTCAATATGATCACAGGAGAGTGAATGAATCAGTTTCGAGGCGGCGCCAAATTCTTGAAGCCGCCCCCTTGAGCAAAGCACAGTCACAATGCCTGACCGGGAACCCCATAGACGACTGCTGGCGCTGCGACTCGAACTGGGCAGCCAACCGGCAGCGCCTGGCCGACTGTGCCATAGGCTTCGGCCAGGCTGCAATGGGGGGCAAAGGGGGCCAGTTCTATGTTGTGACCGACTCCTCTGATCACGACACGGTTAATCCTACCCCGGGGACCCTCCGCCATGCTGTGATCCAAGAAGAGCCTCTATGGATCATCTTCAAGTCGAGCATGGTGATTAAGCTCAAGCACGAGCTGATTGTGAATGACTACAAGACGATAGATGGCCGTGGTGCCAGCGTGCAGATCACGGGGAATGGATGCATAACTTTGCAGTATGTGAGCAACATTATCATCCACAATGTGCATGTGTACAACTGCATGCCCTCCGGTAATACGAATATTAGGTCGAGCCCTACTCATGTTGGGATGAGGGGAAAGTCGGATGGTGATGGTATATCAATCTTTAGCGCGAGGAATATATGGATTGATCATTGCACTTTGTCGCATTGTACCGATGGATTGGTGGATATCATTATGGGATCCACGGCTATTACTGTTTCTAATAACTATTTCTCTAACCATGACGAGGTTATGCTGCTGGGACACGACGATAAGTACTTGCCTGACTCAGGAATGCAGGTTTGTTCTTGTTGCTTGACCTGACTTTAAATTCTTGAATATAAACTGATTATGGGATGCGTTTTTGCGCTGCATTGTGATGGAACAGGTGACCATAGCTTTGAACCGGTTTGGAGAAGGGCTCGTGCAGAGGATGCCGAGGGTGAGGAGGGGCTACGTCCATGTGGTGAACAATGACTACTTTGAATGGAAAATGTATGCAATTGGGGGAAGCGCTGGTCCTACCGTGAATAGTGAGGGTAATCGGTTTACTGCACCTACCGATCCTAGTGCTAAGGAGGTAATGCATGCTTACATTGTATGTCGAATTCGTTGCCATTTGTTGTATGCATTGTCAAGGTCTGGGTTTGTCCCACATCAGATCCACACTACAATGTGGATGAGTATATAAGTGGGGTCAATCCATCACCTTTGACCATAATTTTGGTGAAGTCAAGGCTCCCTAACTTATGTGCCTAATATCTACGCAGTTTATTGTGCTAAACAGATTGATTGTGAGGTTGAATGTGTCTTGAGTGATACCAACTTGCTAGTTGCTATAGTCGTGATCTTAGCCAAAAACATACTCCCTCTGTCCCATAACATTAGTCATGTTTTCCTTTTTCGTCTGTCCCAAACATTAGTCCTCTTTCCTAAAATGGAAAAGTAATACACACTCACTAATAAAATATTAATTTCCTCTATCTCTACTCGCATTGGTATCTGTGCCGGAATGAAACAAGACTAATGTTATGGGACGGAGGGAGTACAACTTTTACGTTTCTCATTATACGCGCAATGGTGTCTCTCTGTCTGTGGTGGAACAGGTGACGAGGCGTGAGGATGCAGGCGAGGGGGGTTGGGCCGACTGGAACTGGAGAACGTATGGTGACATAATGATGAACGGGGCATTCTTCGTGCCATCGGGTGAAGGGGCTACGATGCAGTATGCCAAGGCCTCGAGCGTGAACCCAAAATCCGCTAATCTCATCGACCAACTAACCATGAATGCTGGTGTCCTTGGTGGTCCAAGGTACACGCACAAAACCTACATTTCCTTTATATCAATATTTGCATCTATTACAAACTTCAGATATTTGTTGTCTGCATAAATAGAATGTCTGAATGTGTGATGCTGCAAATAGATGATTTAGATTTGACAATGTGAAAAAACAAAGTTTCTCATGCCTCATCATCTATGCATGGATACCTTTGTTTTAGTTTTAACTTTTCCTTTTTGGAGTAATGCTCATTGCTTTACAACTTTTCACACCATGTGGTGTTGGACAGAGAAATAGTATTGGTCACATTAAGTGGGCATTTTCATCCTCACCATGCACTACAAGTTTCATGTATATATATTTTTGTTCGGAGCTCGACTCGATAAATGTATATGTTGAGAACCCTAGGGGCTCAATACTTATCTTGTCCAATGTCATTGTAGGAGTTCGTTTTTTTTTCAACCAACATTTCTTCATGTTTCTTGAATATGCTGCTTTATCATTTAAAATATACTCCCTCAGTCCTGTCCCGCTATATTAGTTTAGTTTTCCTTTTTGATCTGTTTTGGTATATTCGTCACATTTCCTTAAATGACATATTTTTCACATGCATTAAAAAAAATTATTTTTACTATACTCACAAAATTAGTTGTCGTGTCCGATCAATATGTGATTAATTGACCGAAAGAGTAATTTAGAACTAATTTTTTTTTTAAAAAAATTGAAATTATATGAAAATGATTCTCTTTTGGAGTCCAGCCTATAGATGTGGGTGGGGCCCACTCACTTTTTGGACCCACTGGGCTGCCAGCTTATTGACAGTGCTTGTGCACTGGTACAAGCCATGTGGACTTTTTTGCTGTTTGCGCTTTGATGTATTGTACGTTGATGGAATGACCTTTTCACCCTTGAGTAAATTAATAAGATTATTCTTTTTCAAATATTATAAATTATGTTGTGGTGTATAAATTTTTTTTTTCGTATTTAATAACTGGGATTTTATTTTGGGGAAGGAATGTATATTTCTGTAGTTAGGGATTTCTGACATTTCTTCTGTTTTATTCCAAACTCAGGGACAACAGCGTCAGCATATCATATGGAGGCGGGTCCACCACGAGCGGCAGCAGTGGCGGTGGCGGGTCCCGCGGTGGTGGCGGTGACTACTTTGGGATGATATTTGCGGGTGGCGCCGCCCCACCACCGAGGATTGAGTTTTTATCTTTTCTAATTACGCTAATGTTGTATATCTTCACCACTGCTGCTGGTGGTTTGCTGTGATTTTTTACCTCATTTTTCAATATTTTGAGGGTAAAAAAATTTGAAAGAAGAAAAAGAAATCAATTTTTTTTTGAGGAAAGTATGTGGGGGGCCCTGGCTTTGTGTAGCTAATTTGCGATGCGTGGAAAGTTTTTTTTTGTATTAAAAGTAATATTATTTTGATATTTAATTTATAAAAAAATAATATTTAAAATATAAAATTGTGTGATAACATATATAATATAAATTAATATAGGTTTATATAGTATATGTTGGGGCCTAGCCATAATGACCCAATTCACTGGCTTAGCTCAAAGAATCCGCCAAACGTCGTCGGCCCAAAAATCTTGTTGATGGGCTCGTCGGCTAAGGTCGAGCCCACCAAGAAGAATGGATTAGACTTATTGCCCGTCTAACCAATTTCATAATTATTGGGGTCGAGCAAACAATTGGCATCTATTGTAGAAAAGATAGAAGGGCAAATATTTTGCTATGATTAGTTTAAGTTTAATATGATGTAGTGGACTATCTCTTTATGCTTATAAAAGGACACCCCTCTCATTTCCAAGAGTATTATTCTTTTGCACAATCAAACTAAAAGATGTTCAAATAATTATAATGACCTAGCTTGAATTGAAGTGCATAATTTATTATGAGAAATTTTACATTTACTTTAACTGGAATGTTGATGCCAAGATGAACGGATCAACGCGGAGTTCGTGTCAAGGGCAATGCCAGACACAACCACACAAACCATAACTGAGAGAGAAAGACAACTTGATTGGAGAGTTAATATACTTAAGATAATCATGACCTGGAT
>JAPKLW010002490.1:17576-68536 GCA_026898455.1 Plectranthus barbatus
AACACTTGAGTGAATCTATATATATATATATATATATATATATATATTACTAATAAAATTTCATTAAATATTATATAATATAATTCATAATATTGATCCTATACAAATATTAGTTTTTCATTTTTATTTTGTTATATTTTCAATAAACTGGGAAATTATAAAAATTAATTAAATCAAAATTCCTTTAATTTAAAAATCTTAACGTGAGAAAATGAGAAATATGCTTGATTGCATTCACGACATTGCTTGATTGTATCCAGGTTGTTGTTATCAACCATTGAATTTTTAGATCTGATAGACATGATTCATCATCTTTTCTCACAGAATGATTTTTTCTCTCACATCTCTCTCTCCCTCTCTCTCTCTCTCTCTTTATATATATATATATATATATATATATATATATATATATATATAGGGAGCGGATCCAGTGAGAAAAATCTTAACGTGAGAAAGTGAGAAAGATGCTTGATTGCATTCACGGCATTGCTTGATTGTATTTAGATCGTTGCTTGATTGCAATGTTGCTTGATTGTGCTTTAGTTGTTGCTTGATTATTTTGTTGCTTGATTGCATTTTAGTTGTTGCTTGATTCAATATCATCCATTGATTTTTTTAGATCCGATGGACATGATTCATTCTTTTTTCTCACATGAGAATTTTTTTTTACATGATCCCTCCTCTATCTATATATATATATATATATATCCAAACTTCTTGCATATATTTACTAATTACTATAAAACAATGTGTGCTAGTTTATTTTAATATCTTTACCACACATCAAGCAAATTAAATTCATTTTACAATCTCTTCGAATAAATTTTCTTTAGTAGTGCTACTTGGGCACTTGCTCCCCTAACTTCTCTTTCTCCTTGAAATAATATATAATAATTCATTCTCTTCTATATATCTCCTTGAAGCAGTATATATAGAAATGCAATGTATTAATATTATTTCTTATATTATTTTGGTTTAAATTATAGTTTGACATTCTAATAGCTTTTAAATATTATTTTATGTTACTATTTAGTGTGTCATAGTAATAATTCTACATATTCATTTATCTTAATAATATTGTGACATCCTATATCGTATTTTAATTTATAGTTTTACATCTTAATATTTCACATTTTCATTTATCTTAACTAAATTGTAATATCCTAGATACTTTTTCTCATTTTATATTTCATTTCACATTTTATCCTATCATTTTATTTTATCTTAATCAAATTATATTTTTCTATAATTTTGTAACATTTTTAACATTTACTCATTTCAATTATTTATTTAATTCTAATTTTAAAATATAATTTGATTTGACTAATTAAATTGAGACTTTACAGCTCAGAATGGGTATCATGTAAGGCAATGACTCATATATAAAATATTAAATTAAACTGATAAGAATAATTATTACACTTGATTTTAGCAAAAATGCCAAGAAATATATCAAAATTAGTAGTATTGGACTTCCCATTTTATAGAACAATGCCCACGGTAATTTTCTTCTCACAATCAATGTGGGATGAATTATTGTGAACAATATTGAGTTGATATATATGCATACAGTATTATACTGCCTATATTCTATATTTAATACATAATTTCATCTTCACACATCAAATAATAAAATAATAAATTATTGTTTTAAAAAAACAAATAAAAATAAAACTGGACGATCAATCACATGTTGTGACTATTTTTTTTATGAAAGGGGGAAAGAAGGATATATTTCGATGCTAGCTTATTATTCAAATATCTAATATCTAGTGTGTGTGTGTATATATATATATATATATATATATATTAAATTTATTAAAATATTTTTTACTAAAATATATATAATTGGAAATGATTATGATTAGCGAATTATAATTAAATAAAATTTATTCAATATAGTTATTGTACAATGCATTATCATAAAAACACATTATTTTTCTCTATGTTTTCACTTAATTAAAATATTTTTCTAATTAAAATATTTTGAATAAATTTTATAAATTTATTAATAAAATAAATATAGAGATATATATTTCCTCACTTGATAAATATAATCTCCTAATTGATTTTATTGAAATTTGATGCATATTTAACCGAACAATTAAATAAAAAAACAATCAAAACATATCATTAAGAATTAAAGAAATAAGAATGAAAAAAATATTATTTCCTTAAATATATTTTAATTTGATTTATTTAAAAATATTATTTAATTCGATACCAATTATTTATTGGAATTTGGGGGATATTATTTCCTAATGATATTTATAAAATTTACTAAAATAAATCATAAATTAATATAAAAAATAATTGTTATCAAAACTAATCTTAGATATATAGATATGTTGAGGTTATAGATTGATTATAATCTAATCATAATTGATATAAAAATAATCTTAGATATGTCCTAAAACCTTATTTAATAGATATTTAATTTGAATTGTTAAAAATTATATTATTCGAATATGAGATACATCCAAAAATAATGTTAGATATGTTCTAAGATATTATTTAATTTTATATTATAGATATTTAATTTGATTTATTTTAAATTAATATATCTCAATTAATACAAATAATAAAAAAAAGTGTAACTGATTTGACATTAATCATGGTATGGTTATACCAGACATATAGCTTGTTATTACATCAATTGTATTTCAGTTATTTTATAGTATTTTACATATTTATCCTCCGAATTTGTTTTAATATATATATAGATAGTTGACAAATGGGACAAGTAGTTGAAACTCGAATGATAATAATAATAAATTCACCGAATAATTATCAACCGACCAATGAAAAACAGTGTCTACGATGATGAAAGGAGTTTATTATAATAAATGAGTGTTAATTTAAAAAATGGGCAGGTCTATGTTATCTTGTCTCTGGTCCATGCATGAGAGGGTATGCCCTACAAAAAAGAAACATTTGTTGTCTATACAGTTTATTTGAGATACAGCTACAGAATCTTGGAGTTTAATATTATTAACCCACATTAGGGCATACTATGTAGGGATGTCAATAAAGCCCGAAACCGACAGGTCAGCCTGAAATCGGTGGGTTAAAATGCGGGTTAGGGTAAAAAATTTCCAACCCAAAATTATTTTTAACTGAATAGGTTTAACCCGATGGGTTGGCGGCCCGAACGGGCTTAGCCCGGTGGGTTGTGGGTCGGCCCGTAAGTCCGGGAATATTTAATAATATATATATATATATATATAAAATTTATTATTTATTATTTCTAATATTATTTATAGCATACTATACTCATTTATTGTACACCTAATTCCCTAGACCTAATTTTCTGTCACACAAAATCTCATCTATCTATCCAAGTGACGTAGTCCGTTACCCCCAAATCCAAACATTCCTTATTTCTTTCTCTTTCACTGTCTTTCACTCGTCACTCTCCTAATTAGTGTACCCACTCAGTTCTTTATTTCAAGAACGTTTAGCCTCTCATTGTTATGTTCACTCAAGTGAAAGCTACATTTAATTTTATAATCCATAATTTATCATTTTATATGTTCAAGAATGTACTTATATTACTTAAATTAGTTGGTATATAAATATTAATTTTTTTTCTTTGTAAACTATGATTTGACAACTTTTTATCCACTTATCACTATTTTTTTACAAAGATATTGTTGTTTGATGTCTTTTATTTATGTTGGTTTATCATTTTTTTTTCTTTTTTATCTTGTTTTAGGGATTTTTAAAATATTTTAAGAAAATCTTTACAAAAATAAACTCGTAAATCTTGTCAAACCGACGGTTTAGCCCGAAAACCGGTGGATTAGGGTTAGGTTAAAATTTCTTTAGCCCGAAAAAAATTCAGCCCAATTCAACCCGGACCGAATAGCCTGCAGTCCGATAGGGTTAGCCCGAAACACGATGGATCAGCCCGTTTGACATCCCTAATACTATGTACCATAATTACAAAACTCAACTAAATGTTAATCAAACACTCTAGTAGGACTTAACGCTCCTGTAGTCTAAGTGAGGCCTACACAACAATTAATCAAAATCGCTAGATGCTAATTGAACATTCTGGTAGAGCTCAATGTCTAAGTGCAGGCTGCTAGTCGAGGGCAGTGGGCTGCGTGGTGCAGCAGTAGCAGGCACGCCGGAGGGTGCCTGAGCGAGGGCGGCGGGGAGAGGACAGGGTGCAGCAGGAGCAGGTTGCGAGATGCCACCGGAGGGTGCCTGAGCGAGGGCGGCGGGGAGCAGATAGGGTGTAGCAGGAGCAGGTTGCGAGATGCCAGTGGATGCCTGAGTGAGGGCGAGGGCGTCGGCGTCGAGAAGGGGCCGAGGGCGGCATCACAGCAGTGGCCGGTGGATGGCAGACGGGATGCCACCCGACCCAAATACGTGTCGGGTGGGAAATATCACTAATCACCCGACCCACCCAACCCGACCCGAATTCATCGAGTCAAATTAATTTTTCAGATACGGATCAGATCTTGCACACCCCTATCAATAATCTAATTTTTATATTGAATATTTATAATATATATTATTATAAAATTGTAATTATCTTAAAAAAAATATCGGGCGCTAAGGCCACCTAGGCCGCAACAACTAGGATTACTCATCGGACCATTTAAACGCAATAATCTAAGGATTTTTCATTCGGCTAGAGACCGCATAACGTCTTAACAAGGCTTACAAACGACAATTTTACAACAATGCTATCTACTAAATAAATCTAAAGTAAAAAACGAATTCCGATCTCCACGACATCAACCTGATATTTATCAAATTTGCAATACAATCGAATAGATATTGCAGTTGAAAACGATAATTACCAAAACCATAAACTAAATAATCATAGTAGTTGTTGGAATTTGGCATAAACTGAAAATCAAGACAATATTAACAAAGATCCAAATGAAAATCACAAAGAATTGAGCACAATCTTGATAGAAAGCCTCAGCTAAGCTTCGTTTTTTCTGTCAATTCGATTGTTCTGTGAAAAAGGATGGACATTTATAAAATACAGAACCATAAAAAATAATTATAGATTACAATAACAGATCATTATTAGGATGAGAAATCAAATGAAATGTTGCAAAGCAGAAGCCCAAGCAGACAGCATTTGTGGAGCAAAGAAGTCAAGTTACCTCCTTTTCCCTAGAAATCAATTTGCTTTTCTTGCTCATACACTCCTCGAGGAATAGCGCAGTTCGTCAGGTCAGGTCAGGTCCATCAAGCTTTGCCAACAGGTGACGTTGTTTCACAATCACGAGCCCTATGATTTAAGATTCGACGACAGACCATGTTTTCTTCACCGCAACTTCAGAAGCAACTTCTTCCAGTTTTTTCCAAGTTAACTCGCGGTGCTCTCTAAGTTCTCTAGATCTTGCTTGCCTTTCATCGTGCTGCCTCTGACAATGTTCAAATAGATCGGGATCCATCTCCAGGAACATTCTCCGGACATTGGAGCTCAGCCCAATGATTGCCTGGTTCCAGTGCCCTCGTATATTCTTTTCTAATGCAGCAAATATGATTGGTAAAATAACATGTCGATTTTCTGCAATAAGATTTACTATGTGCTCATTGTTCCACAAGAAAAGAGCCCGTTCAGCTACCTATCAAATAAGAAAACGTGAAAGTTATTATTCGATTATGAAGAAAGAGATTCTAACAACAACCAGATTTGCAGAGTCGAGGAATTGAAATTCACAACAAAATTCATGTTTTCAGAGTTTTGACACTGTAAAATCTTTCAACAAGATGCACATAATGTCTCATAAAAAGTATTCCCAAACAGAATATGCAATCTAAAAGAATTAGATGGCCAAAGCACAAGCTACTGAATGTGTCAGTGTAATGAAGCAAGCAGTTTGACCCTTACTATAGATATATATCAACACAGCAATCTCAGAGAAAGAACCCAGCAAGAAAAGCATAAAATCATATTATAGCATGGTGTACATGTCAACAAGTTTCATTATGCACCTCAAAACTTGTAGCGGTGGAATAGTTCTAATGTTTTTTTCTCTACTCATTATATTAGAACTCAACTAAAAAGTTATCACATTGATATTTTATCCACTCAATCAAGTCCTTTTCTTCATGTTCAGATATTGCTCCACATATAACTACATCTAAAGATAGGATTGAAAAGAAAGAGCACAAGAAAATTGCTGCAATGATTCTTTTCACTTTCTCAAATGGAAAATGACATTATTATTAAAAATATATTATTATACACGCATAAACTCAAAATAACCTGGAGTTTCAGATTTATAAGCAGCACCAAATATAATTTACCAACGTCATCAATCCATAAAAGATGCCAAGGTAAGAAAACCACTAGAACATCATCATAAATACCTTCTCTCCTTCAATCTTAAATTATGATGCTCAATCATACTAATCAGCCCACAGTACACTTACCATAACATAGCATCCTCAATACTTTTTAAACAATAACATTAATCAAGTGTTATAAAGTTCTAGGAAGTGAGTAGTTTGTGGAAGAAAAATATGCAATATCAAGAGAGATATATCTGCAAGAGCCCTCTTCCTAAAATGAAATAAGTAAACCAAAGCTAGAAAGGGTCCTTGAGAATTTTCAGACCTGGAAATGTGAGCTATTGAGGCTTCGCCCAATTTGTCTAAACAGGGGAACCATGCAGCGCTGGAACTCTGCAGACTGTGTAAACTCCAAAATCTCTTCTAGTTCTCCAAGGAAGAGAACCTCCTTCCCACAGTTTGTGACAGGCCAATACTTCAGCAACCCTCTAATGACAGTATCAGCCAACCTGTAATCCTTCTCAACAAACTGTGTTATACAATAGGACAATTGCTGATGGTACGAAGAAATACATTTAGGCTTGTGCAATGGAATAAGTGCTCGTGCAAGGAACAACTTGTGCTCTTCTTTCATTGGAAGCGCAAACCCATTAATTATACTTCCAAGAATTTCCAATAGCTCACCAATCCCATTATACCTCTCGGTCTCAAATATAAACCGATAAAAGATATTGTTTATCGCATTCCGTATAAAGGGCCGATGAACCATAAATCTCCCATATATGCGGTGAAGAATTGTTTTCAAATACTCTCTCTCCCTCATGTCCTCTGAATCAAACAAATCGAGCAATTTCAGTACAAATGAGTGGTCAAGATACTTCTTGGCTACTTTAGTGTCAGTATCTGATGACACCACATACTTTACAAGTAAATCATATACAAGTTGCAAGTGAGGCCAGGAAGGATCCATGAACATCTCATCCTCCTCAGGATCTCCAGCCTCCGAGCCAGTGTTCTCATGTGCAGCCGGTGGCAAACAACGAAAAATATTCACAGATATCATCTTAATTAATTCCTCCTGCATCACCTCATTCATTTTACACGATCCCGACTGCACCAAGTCAACAAGTTCTGCCAGAGTCTGCCTCTTGATGTCCTTCTCCCGGAAGGACTTCGTTGGATCAGAGAAATCAAATATAAAACAACAAATTTGCAGCTTTCGGATGAACAGATTGTGCCGGTCGGACATTGGAACATCCCGCAGCATTGGCAAAACCTCAATGGTACCTGGGCTCTGTGGGATGTTAGCAAGGGTCACAGGTTGTGGCGTTGCAGAGGCCAGTCGAGATGCATGATTGACAGTGACGCTGGAGGCTGCCGATGAGGGTAACGGGGCTTCAATAGCTTCAGATTTCGAGGACCGCCTCTGCCCCCTTTTTATTATTTTGTTCAACATTGCGCTCCTCACCGGAACAAGATAGAGAAAACCACACCAAAAAAAAAAAAAACACTAAACCAGAAACCTCCTAAAGCAAAGCAACACACCAGCACGCTACTCCATCTCCCAAACCCCACTCTCAACTTCACATTTTACTTGTTCTTCCAGTAACTTCCAACAGCACAGCAATCAAAGCAGTTGATGGAAAAATAGCGGGACCACAACCCGGAAACCTAATCAAGGCATGATCAGTACTTAAAACCACCAAGTAACAACTTAGATATGCTTTGTGGTATAAATCAAGTAGAAAAGTAGCAAAATCACACATAATTTCAGAGTAAGGAATTACCGGAGAAGTAATTTAAGTTGCGAAGTTACGAAATCCAATTAGAAACCAGGAAGTCGATTCCGTGCACGTAGCCAATACTCAATCACCAACGGCGAACACTAGAAGCAGATTAACCGCAACTGAATCAGCAACTTCGAAATACCGAACTAATTATAGCTTATAGCACTAGTGTTCGTTGACAATAGTAGAAATCAGGGAGACGGCGGCGGCGGTGGGAGAGTTGAAATCGAGAAGATATTGATGAAGACGAAATGGATATGATTTGAAAATGGCCACCGCCGACGAGAAAATTGAGGAGGGGGCTTAGCTTAGGGCTTTTTATTCATTTTTATTTTATCTTAATTATTTAATTTTCATTTATATGGTGGTTGTTCACGGGCTAAACCGTAATTACACACAACTAATACACCCCGTTGTGATGCTTCAGTATCTTTGGTTGTGGCCGTTCCCACTGCCCCTTTGGCTGTTTCCTTCCAATATTTTTTATTTTTTATTAATTTCAAATTCAAAATATAATTTAATTATCTATTTAAAATTTAAAAGATTATCTCTTTATTCATATCTTGAAAATTCAAGTAAATTTTCAATTTAGGATTCGAAAAATCATAAAATTGACATGACCTCAATATCAGGTCTCTTCCAGGACCTGTATTAAAAATTGAGCAAGAAAT
Organism: Plectranthus barbatus; assembly: GCA_026898455.1. Classification (NCBI taxonomy): domain Eukaryota; kingdom Viridiplantae; phylum Streptophyta; class Magnoliopsida; order Lamiales; family Lamiaceae; genus Plectranthus; species Plectranthus barbatus. The sequence goes on from JAPKLW010002490.1 coordinate 26,302, forward strand.
TTATATAGTCACTTTGAATAAAGATATATCTTATATAGCCTCAAGGATAAAAATACATGTTTTATAGCCACTTTTCAAAGATTGTAGAGAGAATTTAACATTTGAAATTGTGAAATATTAATTATATTTGTCTTTATTACCCCACATTACCCCACCTACCCCACATTATCCCAGCCACACTCTCTCTCTCTCGTCCATGTCTCTCCCACCACCGTCGACCACCACCATCACCACCGACGGCTACTGTAAAACGCCAAAAATTCCAGAAATACTACCGCGGGAGTAAAAGAAAATTACAGCGAACTTAAAGATGTCCGGAGAAGAAAAAAATCCAAACCAGGTATGCCTATTTTTCTTATTTTTTATCGTCGAACAATATGCCTATTTTTTCTCATTTTTCCGTCGAAATATATGCTTTTTGGATTCGAATACATGTCTAATTATATATATAGTTGATTAGTTTCATATTTCGTCAAGTTCTATGCTTAAATATGACTAGAAACAACTTAGGAATGGTTTTTTGTTGAGTTCGACAGTCAGGCTACCCACTGTATACCGCCCTAGGAGAGAGACGACGAGATCTCGATATGGCATATCGAGATCTCAAAATTGATATCGATATCTCGATATGCCACATTGAGATATCGATATCGTTGGGTCAATTTATCTCGTTTGGTCAATCGCAATCTCGAATTTCATCTTGATTTCCATATCGCGATGAAATTCGAGATCGCGATTTTTTTTAAATTCTATTTTGAATTCTTTTGATTCTCATTTCATTTAATTATTTTATTTTATTTTATTGCAGGTTTGGCAGTGGATCAGGCCCAATTTGCAGGGCAAAGTCCCGCGATCGATGAATTGTTACGATCGGAACATTCTTGAGGATATTTGCGTTAGACTTTTGAGTTTCGGAGAGGAAACTTTGGACTTATTTAGTAATGGACCGTTCGGTGCATTTCTCACATTTCGGTGGAAGAAGAGCACGGTACGTGCTACGTGGGCTCTTCTCACTCACGAGATTGAGGTGGAGGGAGCTGAGAATGAGTTGTGGTTTCGTGTTGGTGAAACCAACATTCGACTTAGTGCTGAGGAGTTCTGTTTGATGTCCGGGCTGGAGTTCGGTGATTCGGGTTTTGACCCTGCTGCGCTGAATGAGTTTTTGAAAGATGGATGTTTGTATACACACTACGAGACCTTGCCTAGTGTGGATCAGTTACACATTGATTTCATGAGTACGAACATCAATCTGAGCGATTCTGTTGATGATTATGTGAAGATCGCTCAGATTCTTTTTGTTTACTGGATGCTGATGTGCTTCGATGGGAAGCAACTCATAGACCCCTGGGTGTATACATTGGTGGAGAGACCTCACGAGTGGAGGGCATTTCCTTGAGGCTCATGGTCCTTCAGTATTTTGCTGCATCAGATATCTATGGTGATCACATCTTCGAGGTCAGACAAGGTCCCTTAGTGCATATCTATGGCCCTGTTTGGTTATTGGAGGTAATTCTTTATAATTTTTATTTTTAATTTAATTTTTATTTAATTTGTAAAATACTAGAATTGTTAATTATTTACATAATTTCGCAGGCATGGTCGTACGAGGCGATCCCTGATCTGGCAGCCATATGTGCGATACGCAGCATGCCAGTGAGGACTATGCCTCGATTGTTGGTGTGGAGACCTCACTATGTTCGGGATGCTGACTTCACTATTTTTTCACACAAGAGGTAATTATTGTTTACAGCTTTGAATAATTATAATATAATTGAATATTGTGTATTTTATTTGATTTATATCTGTTTTCAGCATGCTTGCAGTACTTCACTGCAGCCTACTACCGCGGAGGCCATTTCAGAGAGTTGGCTCAGTTTGATTATGCGCAGATTTAAACCTTATAGGGCATCGAAACCCCGACGGTCTTCTGCCACTACCTCCAGGTCTTTATCTAGGAGGATTCCGCAGGAGCGCCAGCCATCGCCGCCTCGGCGCCAGCCATCCCCTCAGTGCGAGCCATCGCCAGTGTTCGATATGGGGAGCAGTTTTGAGATTCCCGTTCGTTCTTCTTTTCAGCATACTGAGCATCTTCATCGACGGCGGGCTAAGAAGCGCTCGCAACGTTCTGCATCTGCAGAACCTCTAGAGGTACTTGTGTTTAAATTTATTTGATTATATTTTACTTATATATTTATATTATCTTTTCAGACTGGACAGCCTACATGGTACGAGGTGCACGAGATGCCCATGCATGATATGGTGCGATTTGCAGTGCCATTGGCTAATCAGCTCGTGAATCCACTGGCAGGTCACCTTCTCCCACCACTAGCAGATCACATGATTGTTCAAGTGGCAGATCGCATGATTGTTCCAGTGGCAGATCGCATGGTTGATCCAGTGGCGCAACGAGATGTGCAACCATTGGCTGAGCAACTTATACAGCCACTAGCGAATTGCATCATTGATCCAGTGGCACATCGACTTATTAAGCCATTGGCAGATAGCCTGATTGATCCGGTGGCTCAGCGACTAATTCAGCCAGTCGCAGATAGACTCATGGGGCCAGTAGCTTATCGTGTGGGTCATTATATTGTGGAGCCGGTGGCTTCCAGGGTTTGCTCAGAGGTTGAAGGTTTTCATACGGGACCTCACAGATAGACTTCTTTGCCGCCCTCGCCGGAGCCAGAGTTGGGCCCCACCGTTCCCTTATTCTTCTGGCCCCACCGTTTCCTTATTCTTCCACCCTCGAGATCTCGAATTATTTAAAATATATATTTTTTTGAGATGATAATTTTTTTCCCGATCATATCGCAAGTCCAATTGAAAGAGAAATCGAGATCTCGGTAACCGAGATCTCGATTTCTCTTTCAATTGGACTTGCTATAAAAAAGTAAAAATCGTGATCTCGGCTTCCACATCAAGATCTCGATATTAAAATCGAGATCTCGATGTGGAAGCCGAGATATCGATATATTATTGTTGAGATGTAGATATGCATAATTAAATTCACCTGAATGCGTATACAAAACAAAACACCAAAACAAATCCAATAGGAACTCAAAAATCGTCCAAATAGCACAAACCAATATACATAAATAGAGTAAGTGCCACTATTCACTCATATGATCAATTCTCTCCGGACATTTTCTTTTTGTATGCCCCGTCTGCTGCATATACTACATGTCTTCGTCCGTCGCCTTCGTGGCCCATCTTGGGGTGGAGGACTGTTCAAATCCACTTCACAATTATCGATATAAGCAGTGCATGCACGTGAGTTGTGACCGGGTTGCCGACACCTCCTACATACTTGAGATCTGCGCGTGGTCGAACTCTCAGCACCAGAACGAGCTCTACTCATCCTAGAACGGCCAGCCTGTTGAACTACTATCGGTGGTCTCACAACAAAAGATGTTACCTCCGATGGAAGTACCCAATCCGATGGATGCGGCACAGTCAAAATGGTGTGATGATATGTCTGTAGCAGAGTGAATTGTTTATAGTAGTGTGACGCGTACTCTGATATCGGCTGCGAAGTATATCTGACAATCAAAAAATAAGACACACATGTTATAATAATCTTTAAGCTATTAACTATAAGATATGTGCAATAATGAAAGTACGAATTAACATATTACCTGAGGGCGGCAGCCGCATGACAACATGGAATCAGATCGAGATTGAACCGACGACACTCACATGTTCTGTGCACTAAGTCGACATTGTAGCTCCTCTGTTGCCCTTCCACCTTGTATATGTGTGTCGTGGTGGTGCCTCTGACTACAAGATGTCGCCCAACCGGTGATGCAAGTGATGCAGTCCTACAGCAAGGTCAAGTTCATCCTTGCTGCTAAATGTCGCTCCAGTGCATAGCTCAGTTGGGGCCCAATCTGTGGGCATAATCCACTCCAAACGGTCAGGAGCATCAACCTCTATTAAAGGAAGTACCCAACTCCTTACTTCCTGATCATGTCGAGCTGCAGCCACAGACTGACTCAAGTTATTGTTAGAGAGTCCATACTTATCCATTCGCCCAGGAGCTAGAATCCATCTAGAAAAATCACTGACCAAGGACTCAAACAACCGACTCCGGCCTTCCTCCTCCTCCTTGTCTGCCTCCTCGTCATCACAATAATAATCATCATCATCAGTAGATTCCGCCTCATACTCATCTGCGAAATCATCAGCTAATGAGATGCTAGGACCACCCATTCGTGTTGATCGTTGTGACTGTAACTGAGGTGCCTGAAATCCGGACTAATTTTGTTTTAATTTCGTGACCACATATATAACTAGATCGATGCTATTTTCATATAGCATCCACATTATATCTTCATCAGTCTTCAGTCCAGCCTTCACATGCCTCGAGCCCCCAGATATACTGATCATGTAAAACAAGCAGTAACTAGTAGTGAGGAGATCACAATGCATGATCTCATGAATCTCGGACAAAATGGCATTGTAGGAGATCCGTTCACGCCTCAAACAAATCAATTGCTCGTCTCTGCTCATATACTCGGATCTGTCCCATGCACCACCATGACGTATGATGAAATGTTGATACGACATCTGCGATAAATGATACAAAAATATTAAATAAAATCCAAAGCATGATCCAGCAGATATTTCGAGATCTCGATTACAATATCGAGATCTCGGAATTTCAAAAATAAAAAATTGAGATTTCGTGTTAAAATTGAGATCTCGATTCCATTTCGAGATCTCGAGATCTCGACTTTTGAGTCGAGATCTTGAAATGGAATCGAGATCTCGATTTTAACACGAAATCTCGATTTTTATGGGTTTTTTCAAGAGTTCTCTGCGTATTTTTTACGAAAAACAGTCCTAAAATCACAATATTTTCTAAAAAACTAAGCTATACAAGTCGTTTCTAAACACATATCATCAATATAATGCAGAAAATGAATGAAAATGTAGAAAAAACGGTTGAAATCAACATACCTTGGATTTTTGGCTCTCAAAACTCTCTCAACTATCTTCAAAATATTTTTTTTGAATGCTTCCTCGTACAATGAAAACAATTTGTTTGTAAAAGGTTTTAATAAATGATAAAATAAATATTTCCGAAAATGGAAATAACTTTAATGAAGTTGATTTTATCCTGTAGCCGAAAATGGAAGAGAGAAAAAGACAAAAGTTTACAGTGGTTAGAAAACTTTTATTTTTATCCTTGTGGCTATATAACATATCAACTTATTCAAAGTGGCTACTTTTATGTATTCTTTCTTAAAAATTTGTCTTTTAAATCATGAATCGATAATTAATCTATCTTTTATGTCCTGAATCAATAATTTTTCAAATATATATTACATAAAATGAAAATACATAACAATAAAAAGTTAAGTGTATAATTAAACAAAACTAACGAATGAGATAATGTTAATGGATTGAAGACCAGAAAGGTAAAATAAAGAGATAATCAATAGTAGAGTATAATTATTAAAAGGCAAAAACTTGCGTTAGGCAGGCCTAAACGGTTTAGGCGGGTTTTATCCTACCCAAATGGGTTGATCCATTCCAAATAGTGTTTATTAAGCCCAATTAGGGTATATTATATGGGTTTGGACTTTGGTTAATGAATAAAACCCGCCTAAATCGTTTAGGCCTGCCTAACCCAAGACCTTCCCTTATTAAAAGGATTAAAGGAATATTGTTTTCATAATATTCTATAATAATTAAAAATTGAGGTTGAAAAAAGAGGGGCAGTTTTCGCATCTTGATGCCGGAGGTTGAAGGATTATTATCAATTTAAAATTCAAAAGATAATTTAATTATCAATCTAGAACACGAAAGATTAATTATTAATTCAAGACCTGAAAGATCACAAAAATTTTCAATTAAGGATCCGAAAAATTATAAAATTCAAAATAGAGGACCTCAATATCATATCTTGAATTGAGAATTGTATAATCTTTCAGGTCCTGAATTAAAAATTTATCTTTCGGGTCTTGAATCGATAATTGTTGGGGTCAGTCCCCCGAGGCCCAGGCCCGCTAAGCTCATCGGCTCAAATAACCGTCGGCCCAAAGTCACAGGCCCACCTGGAGCGACAAAAGATCCGAAATCACCTAAATCAAGAGGTCGCCACCGACCCCCTTTACTCCTCGACACCGAGCACAATCAGGGGTCGGTGGCGAAGAAGAAGACAAAAAACCCTTAAAACCCGGCGGCGCACGAACATTGGAAACCCTAACCAACCCCCAGAAATTCAGAACCGCTCCAAAAATCGCGACGAGTACGAACTTGCCCATAGCTAGGGTTAGAACAATTTTCTCTCCCCTATCGAGAACTTGATTTTAGATATCTTTTGGATGCTATAAAAACTCACGTTATAATACTGCTGGAATATATCCAAAATTCTTGAATCAAATACACGTTTATCTTGTTACTTCGCGTGCCTTCTTTATTTTTTTGTCTTATTCTCTTTTACTTCGCGTTGCCTTCTTTATTTTTTTGTCTTGTTCTCTTTAATTTCACGTTTTGTCAATTATCCTTTTTGCTGTTACTTGTTATCGTTGAACAAATTTCAAGGGCTCTATTATCCCGATAATTCGAAGCTCAACAATTATTAAACTATCTTTCAGATCCGGTATAAACCGTTCTCCTATATAAATAATAAACATGCATCAATCAATAAAAGCATTAAAACAAGGTACATTCCATCACTACATACATAAAATATATAAGGCACATATATTAATTCTTCCATTACCAACGGGGTTGGATTGCTCAAAAAAACTGAAAACTTCCCCCCATTGATCACCAATAAAATAAACCCACCCATTAGAATTCTAAGCCATACCCAAACCCTTCATCTACAGCTGCACCAAAATGGAAATGGAAATCATAAAATTACAATTTCATATTAGTTTTTCATCTTCATCATCCTATAATGGAAACTCCAAGCACTCCAAGCAAAATATGGATTCTCATCTTTTCCACTTTTTGACCAGTTGCCTTGACCCCATACAATAGATGAATCACCATTACTCTTCCAACCAGTGGATGAGCCGTTGTTATCTTTGCCAATGGAACACCGGTTCCAGCCACTATTCTCCTCGGAAGTTTTCTGATTACTAGAACCAGACGGCTGGTTCACGTTCAAGGAAGTGGCTGAAGCATTCGACGAAGACGCGTTACTTTCTTTTGGCTTCTGTGTTTTCTCCAAACTACTGAGACCACTATCAGTAGCACCAGTTTCTACATAACCACCACATCCCTGCCCTCTTTCACCATCCTTATTTGTATTAGATCCTCGATTCCACGCAGGTTCATCGTTCTTTTCCTTACTGCTCTTATCGGGAAAAGAATTTCTCGAACCACCTGTTAGATTACTGCTCCAACTTGCAGGTTTCCCAGCATCACTTTGACCTTCTTTATTCCAGCTAACTGATTTTCCTTGATCGAAAGATCTTCCCTGACCATAATGATCCCTTCCTCCTCGGCCCCCTCCTCTCCCCCCTGAACCACGGCTTGAATCAAATGATGTTGACCTTGCCCAGCTCCATTCTTGACGTGTAACATCTTTATTTCCCCAACCACCTGATTTCCAGAAACCAAATCCCTGATCTCCACCTGAACCCTTTAAATTCTTGTTCTGATCACCCCAAGCCTTTGACTTATCCCTTGTATTTCCTCCAGATTGCTGACCCCAACAAGACTTCCCAACAGATTTACCCCAGGAGGATTCATCATCTTTCTTCCCCGACGTGGATCCAAAATCTTGCTTCCTCCACGATGATGTGCCTTCCGGTTTTCCCCATGAAGATTTATTTTCCTGACTAAGCCAAGTCCTATCAGCGCCAACAGAACTTGGTCTATTCCAGCTGTCAGCAGACACAGCCCAGCCAACTGCATCCACGTTCGATGCACTGCCCCATGTCCTATTGCTCTTCATAATGAGTGAACTTCCAGCAGACCCCTTTTGCCAGATGCTTGTTTCTGGTTCATCAAGATGTCCTCCAATTTGTTTCTCTGATGAAACTCCAGACTGCTTTACTAGAAGTATCAGCTCCACTGTCCCACTTTCATGCAGCTTTGCCCCAAGAATCATCTTTTATTGACTCGCCAGAATTACCTAATTGAGGTTCAACAAGTTTGCCCCAGCCAGTGTTGGCTACAGCTGCACCCCATGACGTACTCTGATGAGTCTGATCTGGAGTCTCTTTTACTTGCCAAGATGAATCTCCTGCAACAGCATTACTAAAGAATGAGCTGAAAGGATTGGTTTCAAGAAATCACATACTTCTATTTTAGCTCATTCCATTGAAAATATGACAAACTGTAGGACGCAACCTTCAGGTATAACCCAAAAAGGATGGAAAGTAAATAAGGCTAACTCTAGTGTTGACACAGAAAAAAAACTTGAATGTGATTAAACGTGCTCAATTAATTGATGCCAGCCAGGTAGGCAAAAAATTAAGTTTCCTCCCAATATGTTAGAAACATTTCAGGCTGACTTCATTTATTTCATATGCTAAAACTGGGATGTTCAGTAGTGTATTTGGGGGTGAAAAAATGTAAACTGAAAGAACAGCTAAAAAAATCTAAACATTAAAAAATTGTATATCATCAACTTGAAGAAACCACAAACCTAGTACTTAGTGAATCCCCTTGATAAGGGTGAGTGACCTGCGCATGGTCCCTCATACCCCCATCCCCTTACCCCAACTAGGGGTGTAAATAAACCAAACTATTCGTGAGCTATTCGGACCTCGTCTCGATAAAAGCTCGTTCGAGTTTTTTTAGTAAAGCTCGTTTATTAAATTAACCAAACTTGCATCATAGTATTCGACTCGTGAGCAAGCTCGTTAGCCAAAATTAATAAGAAATATAAATAATTAATTATATAAAAGTAAAATTTTAATGATTTAAGAGTAATAATAACGATGTAACTATCTAATAATGAGAAAGATTTTAATTTGAGCTTGGATATACAATATTAATTTTGGAATAAATATTGTTTTCTTTCAAAATAATAATGAATACTTTAAATATATTCTAAATTTAGAAAGTTCGTTTAGGCTTGATAAAGTTCGTGAACTTCAAAGTATTCGATAAAATAGCTTGAAGATCGACTGGATACTAAACGAGTCAAACTTGAGCACGGCACTACACGGCTCGACTCAATTCGATTACACCCCTAACCCCAACTAAACGATGATTTCATGGAAGAGCTGTGTTGCTCCTACTAAGTCTGCATTCTGGTCTCGAAATCCAAATTTGAAAAGAAGAAATTATGTTGGCCAGGGATGTATAGAGTAGGTACCTTTCTTAGCATTATTATCTGCAAGATCACCAGAACCAGATTGCTGCAACAACTGTAAAAGATGTAAGGTCATACAATCATTCAATGGCCAAACCTTCTCACTAGTAGGACAAAAAAATAAAAACACACGAACTGACAGAGACATCTGATGAAGGAACAGCAGACCATGATGTCCTGCAAGGAAATGACAATTGCTATCATCATTAGCTAGTTGCAGGTATGTATTAACCACAAAGTCAAAACTATAAACAACTTCTTCTAGTCTCTAGATACTGACAAAATGACAAGAGGTACATATAAATCAGTTATTAACTATGGACCTATGGTTGTTTTCATTTCTCTAGGTGATTCATCTGCTGCTATCACGGTAAACCCAGACTAGAAATTTCTTAAATAATTTACACCACTTATCAGCTCTAGACATTTTTCTAAAAATCCTAAAATGCAGTTGAGATGATTATGTGCAAGTAAAGATTGGAGATAATCCACCCCTATTCATTAGAAAATTACTCTGAAATGACTGAACTACTGAAGTAACAAATTAGTACTCATGGTACAGTCTATGCTCGTCTTAAGTATAATATCGCTGACCATTTGTTAATAATACAGTAAATCAATACAATCTATGTCAGGTAACACCAGCCCTATGCATAGTAACACCGTATGAAAACTTTATAAAATGTTCTCAGCTTGAAACAATTGTGTCAACATAAAATATTCTTACAATAATGACAGGAAACATAAGACTGTAAACTGAAATGAAATACAAGAATCAGTTAACGCAACTTCCAGAAATTACACAACTTAGAGACAGAAATTAAAAAATGGTGTACCATTTATTTTCCTCTGTTGATAATGCTGCCCCATCCATCCAATCTTCAGAACAATGGCACAGATAGTGACAAAGGGCAAAGGCACACCAGAAAATGTCTCAAGAAAGCAATAGATACACTAGGTGCAAGTAATCCAAAACCGCAAGACAGATACTTACCTCTAGAATTTTCCTGTCCACCAAGAAAATCAAAAGGTTTTGCAGACCAAGAATCCTCACTGTTTAGAAACAAGAAACCATATTAGGGCAGTTCATAAGCCAAAAAAAAGGGATACACATCGAGAAAGAAACCAAAGCAAGAAGGTATATCTGGTACCCCTGGGAGATGACAGGATTCCTTCCAGGAACTTCAGACAAGTGTTTGCTTTTCACTAAAAATAGAAGACATTTTCAGATTGAATATTAGTGTTTTATCAAAAACATAGATCCATGCTGTAGCCATCATACCAGTAATGATTTTGTGCTTAGAAGCCAGTCTCACTGCAACATCAGAATGACAAACAGCCAACACTCGACAAATACAACCCCTTAAAGGGCCTATGCGAATTACTAATGACTGGCCAATGGAAAACAGTTCACTATCATCACGCGCAACTGCATTGATAACAGTGTGAGAACCACTGGACAGATAGTAAATTGGTTACAACTTCAAATGCTAATAAAAATACAGAGGTGAGATATCAGCATACATTTGCTTTTATTGTCCTTCTCTTGCAAAGATTTATCAGGAGACAACGAAGGCTTTGGGGAAGACAATAAATCTGCAAATGTAATGATCACCTTTATCTCATCAACATTCAGCACACAAACCCCAACATGAGCAAACACGAATTATAAGAAGAAACTCACATTTTCATCAACATGAACATGCGAGAACAAAAGAAAAATGTTGAGGATGGTGATGTTGATTTACGTGAGCAGGGTGTGAGCTTCGTCTACGGGCTTAGGAGTTCTTTTCAATATTTTGAGTTTTATTGTAATAAGTCGCATACACGTTTTTTAGCTTTGTTTTGTTGCGTTTTTAGTTTGTTATTTCTCACGTGCTACGCATGAGAGGAGAGAGAGTCATCGTCTTCAAGTTTTATGCTGTACTGTTTTACAGTTTTGAGCTAAGAAAATAATTGATACTTTCCCAAATATCTCTCCCTGTTTTCTATCATCATTACTCTCAACATGGTATCTATAGCCAGGTTGTAATCCTTGATCATGATACAGTGGGTTTATGGGCAAGAAGAATCGTAAGCAAAGTTGGAAGCGCGTGGTTTTAGACGAGCAAGGTGATTCGTCTACCTACGACGACGACGCTCACTTCTCCGACGATAATCCCTTCTCATCGCTCAAGAACGACGAACGAGAGCGTATGGCTGGGAACCAGAATCAGCAGCCACAAGATGAGTTATTCATACATCCAAACGACCATACATCCCTGCAACTGGTTCCCATTTTACTTACAGGTAACAATTTCTTCACTTGGAGTCGTTGTATTAAGCGGGCTTTGAGTGGTAGAAACAAGCTTAGATTTATTGATGGATCTTTTCCTGAACCCCCTGCGAATTCACCCATCTATAATGCCTGGGTCAAGGCAGATTACATGGTCTATACATGGATTTTGAATTCTGTGTGTAAAGAGCTTGCTCCTGGTTTTCAATACATTGATAATGCAGCTCGATTGTGGTTAGAGATTGAATCTCGTTTTGATAGATGTAGTGGCCCCAAGCTATTTCAATTGGAGCGTGAACTAGCTAATTGTGTGCAAGGATCTCAAACCATCATTAACTACTTTAATTCTTTAAATTCACTTTGGGATGAGATCAACCTTATTACAGCACAATTTGAGCATGTCTGCACTTGTGGAGCTTTGAACAAAATAGAAGACAAGAAGAAAACCATGAAGTTTCTGCTAGGACTTAATGATTCTTTTGATTCAGTTAGAAGTCAAATACTGCTTTTGGATCCTTTACCAGCAGTTAGTAAAGTGTATTCGATGATTTTGCAAGATGAGGATCAAAAACATGTTACCTCTCATCAAACTGCCCCTACTGACATGGCTTTATATAGCTCTAATCGACAACCTCAGAGTGCTAATAGAGTAAGGAAACCTGCTGTCCCTGTTAAGCCCTGGTTGAGCAAAGAAGAAAGGAGGAAGTTGAGGTGCAATCACTGTGGAGGAACAGGACATGAAGCAAAGGATTGCTTCAAGTTACATGGATATCCCGATTGGTATAAAGGTCCTAGGTTGAAGCAGGAGTCAGGGCAAGTTTTTGCTGCTGTACAAAGAGAGATTAATTCATCTGTTGCTTGTTCCTCTGTTGATCCAACTTTGGATATGGACAGATTTATAGAAGACAAGATTACCAAGTGTCTGCAGAAACTTAAAGGAGATGATGAGAAAGTGAATATGCTTACTCAAGGCCATGTTGCTGATGATCCATTTAGTAGTTTTGACAGCCACTATATATTTGGGGCATCTGAAATGACAAATCAGAACCAGTGGATTTTGGACTCGGGTGCTAGTGTTCATATCTGTGGTAATGCTTCTTTGATGCATGATATTGAAGCATTGGATATCCCACAGCGAATCCATCTCCCTGATGGTAGTGTTACTTGGATTCATTCAGCAGGCCGGGTAAATCTATCACCCACTATCTGTCTTAAGAAGGTGTTTCTTGCTCCCTCTTTTACACACAATCTCATCTCGGTTTCTCAGTTGATTGTTGACTTGCGAGTGAAATGTATTTTTAGTGATACTCATTGTTTGATTCAGAGCAAGAGATCTGATCATATTGTGGGCATGGGTAAACTGCAGGGTAAGATCTATGTGTTGTTTCATCAATCTCCTGAACCTATTAATGCCATTACACATTCCAAAAAAATGTCGGTTTTAGACTGGCATATTTTGTTAGGACATGCATCTCTTACCACTATGAGACATCTTCCTGGAGTTCAACAATTATGTTCATCCGATATTGTCGACACCATCATTTCTTGTGAGGTTTGTCATCAAGCTAAACAATGTAGAGATGCCTTCCCATCACAGGGGCACAAGTCAGACACTATTTTTGATCTTATTCACATGGACTTGTGGGGTCCTTATAAAGCTACATCTATCACCAATACATCTTATATGCTCACCATAGTGGAGGATCATAGTAGGTGCACTTGGATTTTTCTGTTGAATTCCAAGCATCAGGTCACTGAGTTAGTTCGGGGTTTTCTGAACATGGTAGCAACACAATTTGGTGTCAAAGTAAAAAGGGTTCGAACAGACAATGGAACAGAATTTGTAAATGGAAGAATGACTGAAATGTTCACTAACTTGGGCATTCTACATCAAACTACTTGCAGTTACACCCCCCAACAAAATGGGGTGGTTGAAAGAAAGCATCGGTCACTTTTACAAACCGCTCGAGCCCTCATGTATCAAAGTAAGTTGCCTCATAAGTTGTGGCCCTATTCACTATTACATGCCACTTGGATTTTGAATAGACTACCTGCAGCTCACCTTGGTTGGAAAAGTCCTTACACTGTGTTGTTTAATAAAGAGGTTGCTCGTGATGATTTTATCCCTTTTGGTTGTCTTTGTTTTGCTGCAGACACTAGACCGGGAAGACAAAAGTTTGATACTCGCAGCATCACATGTGTTTCACTTGGTGCAGCAACAGGTAAAAGAGGATACACCCTTTATGATTTGCATGATGGAAGGGTTTTCTATGGTAGAGATGTGCACTTCATTCAGCATAATTTCCCTTTTCTTACTAACAGCTCTCCACACTCTACTCCTATACCTGTCTTTCAACCTAATATATCCATTTCAACATACTGTCCAGATTCCATGACCACCCCCGAGCCCATACCTTGTACTTCTCCACCCACTGCTCCTTTCCATACACCTGAACATGTTACTCCTTTTGATTCTCATTCTACTCCATCTCCTCTTTCTCATCAATCCTCCACGCCTGTTCCAACCTCAAGTCCTCAATCTGATCACTCTCTTCTTCCACCTGCAGATTGTGTCGCTTTAAACCGAGGAAGACGAACCACTAAACCACCATCCTGGATAAATGACTTCATAGCACCTTGCTTGGATCAAATTACTTACACAGCTTCTCCTGAGGTAACTTCCCTTACTCCTATCACCTTCCCTTATGTTGTTTCTCCAACTTTTACTTCATCCTTCGTGGGGTACTTGGTACATGTGACTGATTTGAAAGAACCACAGTCTTATGCTGAAGCAAGCAAGTATATAGAATGGGTGCAAGCTATGAATGATGAACTTTTGGCTCTTAAATCAAATGGTACATGGACTTTAACAGATCTACCTCCTAATAAAGCTGCTATTGACTCTAAATGGGTTTATAAAGTTAAACTAAAGGCTGATGGGTCGGTTGAGAGATTTAAAGCACGCCTTGTGGCTAAGGGTTTCAAACAGCAATACGGGCTCGATTATGAGGAAGTTTTTTCTCCGGTTGCTAAACATGTCACCGTGCGCCTCTTACTTACAGTTGCTGTTTCACGTGGCTGGTTTATCCACCACATTGATGTGAACAATGCCTTTTTACATGGTTTCCTAACAGAAGATATTTATATGTATCCTCCACAGGGGTATTCTGAAGCTTCGGATGGAAAGGTTTGCAAGCTTGTGCGTAGTCTTTATGGGTTGAAACAAGCATCCCGAGAATGGAATGCCGAGTTCACACGGTCCTTGCTCAAATTCGGCTTATTACAGTCCCAAAATGATCCATGTCTCTTTTCCAGTAACAACACTCAACATCACTTGGTTGTCCTTGTTTATGTAGATGATGTTTTGATTGTTGGATCAGACTTGGAGGAGATTGCTTTGCTTAAGAAATTTCTACATTCACAATTCACCATTAAGGATCTCGGTGATGCTCGATACTTCCTCGGAATGGAGTTTGCTCGGGGAGATATGGGCATGTATGTTTGCCAACGAAAATACATTTTGGATATCATTGATAATGCTGGTTTACTTGGGTGTAGACCTGCGGCTACTCCCCTACCAATTGGTGTTAATCTTGCCTCTACAGACTCTCCATTCTTGACTGATGTTGAAAAATATCGCAGGGTTGTTGGACAGCTCCTCTACCTAGGGTTAACACGTCCTGATCTTTCATTCACTACACAGCAACTCAGTCAGCATGTAAGCACACCGAGACAAGTTCATTGGGACAGTGCTATGCATACTTTGAGGTATCTTAAATCCACTCCTTCTCTTGGTCTATTCTTCCCGGCTCAGAATCCTCTCACCTTGGTTAGCTATTCGGATGCGGACTGGGGAACCTGTAAAGAGACATGTAAATCTCTTACAGGCTTTTGCATTTTTCTTGGGAGTTCTATCATTTCTTGGAGGTGTAAGAAGCAATCCACCATTGCTCTATCTAGCGCTGAAGCCGAATACCGTGCCCTTAGTTCTACTGCAAAGGAGTTACAATGGCTGTCTTTCATGCTGCGGGACTTACACGTTCCTTTTGAGCTTCCTTTCCCTCTTTATTGTGATAGTCTGGCGGCACTTCAAATCACTCGGAATCACGTCTTCCATGAGCGTACGAAGCACATAGAGATTGACTGTCATCATGTTCGCAATCTCTTCACTAAACAGCTATCGGGACCTCGATTCCGTCAGCTCCTGTGCAAGATGGGTGTGGTTGACATGCACCGCCTCCATCTTGAGGGGGGTGTTGAGGATGGTGATGTTGATTTACGTGAGCAGGGTGTGAGCTTCGTCTACGGGCTTAGGAGTTCTTTTCAATATTTTGAGTTTTATTGTAATAAGTCGCATACACGTTTTTTAGCTTTGTTTTGTTGCGTTTTTCGTTTGTTATTTCTCACGTGCTACGCATGAGAGGAGAGAGAGTCATCGTCTTCAAGTTTTATGCTGTACTGTTTTACAGTTTTGAGCTAAGAAAATAATTGATACTTTCCCAAATATCTCTCCCTGTTTTCTATCATCATTACTCTCAACAAAAAAGGGAAAAGATAAGAAACTAAAAATACAATCTATTTATCATAAAACCCTTCCATCATAACATTTTTCATATTTGTCACCATTTTTGAAAGAAATGTCTGAAGCGATGGTGTAAATATCAGCCTCATATGTAATGATCACATTTATCTCATCAACATTCAGCCCACAAACCCCAACATGAACAAACACAAAAAATCGTGAAGGAAATTATAAGAAGAAACCCACATTTTCATCAATTCACCGAAAGAATGCAGGAAAAAAAAAAAAAAAAAAAAAAAAAGGAAACGCCGCACCGAAATGACCATGGATAAACACAAACTCTTTCGCATGTCATTTCAAGGGCTTATTCTCAACAATCAATTACCAGAATCGATACTGGGATCGTCGCTGAAATCACGGTTCTTCCGCTTCCGCCCCGACATGTCTTTGTCTCCTCCGCCACTTCTCCACTTCATCTTCCCCTTTCCACCGTCCTCAGTTACCTTCTCTTTACCCTTGCCCGAAACCATTCCTGTTTCTCCAAATTTCACCGCAAGTTTAGCGATTCAATCTAAAAGTTGAGGTGAATTCGTCATGTCAAAATACTTCTGCGATTCAAGAGAGAGAAATGAGAGTGAGTGCGAGTGTCGAAAAATTACATTAAATTATTAATTTGTATTTCATACTCCATATTTTATAATTTTAATTCATTTTAATTTGAATTAATTTTATAAAATCAATCATAGCATTTATTCACTCAATTAAAATGTATAATATTTTTTAATAATTATTTTTTAATTCATAATCATAATTTGTATTCTTATAAAATTTTGATTTTTATTCTTAAAAATTAATTAAAATATTTTTTATTATACTTGTTTTTTGCTTTCGTTAAATATTAATTAAAATTAATAATCGAAAAATTGAATATTAAATAAAATATCATTGGAACTTGATCCCAAAAAATACCGACCACTTTTACAAAAAATTTTAATTCGAAATATCATAAGACTCTCAAATTAAGATCTCAATATCAGATCCTGTATTAAAAATTATATATATATTTTATTGGATCCTCTATTAAAAATTCATCTTTTGATACTGAATCAATAATTTAATTATCTTCCAAATTCTGAGTGACAATATTGGAGAACAAATAAATGAATAATTAGTTTAGAAAAGTAAGTGTGGAAATCAAATCAAATTTCATTTGGAGTGAACGAATCAATCTTGGCGAAATCTTTAATTTATCACACCTAAAAAATCTGTGTACATTTTTCTATCATCAGTTCATCACCCCTTCTTGATTCAATAACAACTACTTGGATTCATCGTGAGCACGGCCATTGCCGTTCGCGGCGACCGGTACCCCCGCCATCTCCGCCTCGGCCGCCGCCGCTTCATCCCGGAACTTCTTATATATATCACTCTGGTAAAACTTCCTCGTCCTAACCACCAACAGCATCGAAACCGCCGCCCCAAAAGCAGTCACGACCGTGATGATCAGAAACGCCAGCTTAAAGCACTCAGCTCCGTTGCAGTCCAGCTCCTCTCCCTCGATCCTCGGCCGGCCCGAAGCCCGCAGCTGCTTCATCGCCTCCTTGTCGTACAAGTGGCCCGTCAGCTTCACGTTGAGCAAGTACAGCCCGATCGGGCTCGCCACCGACCCGAAGTTGTAGAGCGTGGAGTAGTATTTCAGCCCGAAAAGCTCCGAGATGATGGCGAAGAGAAGCGGCCACTGCGCGCCGAAGCAGAAGCCGATGACGACGGAGGCGAAGTAGAGGCCGTTGCGGACGTTGAAGGCGATCAGGAGGTGGCCGACGCATGAGACCACTAGGGTTAGAGTGAGCATGAGTGGCCGTGGGAATTTGTATTTCTTCAAGAAATGCTCGGAGAGGAAGCCGGCGACGACTCGGCCGAGATAGTTCCATATGCTGACGAGGGAGACGAATGTGCTTATGCTTTTTTTAGGGTACCCTAATGAGCTCCCGATCTGTCCGAGGTTGTCGATGGCGGTGAGGGTGCCGCCGACGCCGCAGATTGTGGCGAAGAACAATATCAGCATGTCTACGCTGAATAGAGCTTGAAGGATTGTGTAGTCGTTGCCTCTTTCCGGCGGTCTGAATATGCTCTTCGCGCTCCAGCACGATATTTCTTGATTCTCCGCCGCCGCCGGTGGCGGCGGCGGCGGTGCCGGTGCCTCGGGAGAAGGTTTTTCCGTTACAATTTGAACTGGGTTGTTGAAATCTTGACTTTTTTTCTTTAAGAGAAAGAGTTCTTCTTTGAAGACGACGGCGAGAGGCAAAAACAGCAATACGACGACGACGCCGGCGCTGACGCTATACTCAGCTCGATTGAAATTCAGCTGTTTTTGGACGATGATGAGCACCATGAGCGTTCCGGCCAATCCAAGAGAGACGTAGAGGAATCTGTAAAAAACTCTGAGCTCATGAGGGATTCTGACGATCTTGATTATCCGAATAGTTCGAAGAAACGCGAAGGAGATGGCGGCGGGGAGCCAGCCGATGAGGAGGATGAGAGCTTTCGGATCGTTCTGATACACGGCGTTGTAAACCTGCGTGATGATGGCGCCGCTGAGGCCGACGAAGCCCTTCAGCAACCCGAGCACCGCGCCGCGGCTCTCCGGGAAGTTCTTCACGGCGGTGACGAGGGCGCCGGTGTTGGCGAACGACTGCGAGTTGGCGCCGATGCAGATGTAGACGCACATATGCCACACCTTGGGGCGGGCGATCTTCTTCGAGACGGCGAGCCAGATCATGACGTAGCCGAAGAGGTTCAGCACGGCGCCGATGGAGAGAACCACCCACGGCGGCGTCACCTCGTTGATCAGACCGGAGAGGACGCCGACGTTGGACCCGAGATCCTTGAAGAAGCTGAGGAGATTGAGGGTGGTTTGGTCGTACCCTAGCTCCGTCTTGATCTCGCCGGAGTATAATCCGAACATGTAGGTGGCGCCGGCCGCCGCCATGATTAGGGTGGTGGCGAAGACCATGAACCACCGCCCCGTTATGACTTGAACCGCGAAGGCGCGGGCGGATGGCCGGTGCATGCCTCCGCCGCCACCGGCGGCACTTGCGGCTACCATGGCTTGATTTGGTTTGTGGATGGATACGTACAAGTTATATATAACAATTTCTTTGTTAGAATCGAACACAAAGCTAGTGAGACAACAACATTAATTGTATGTTTGTATGGGCTTGTGATTGAATGTTGTTCGATTTTATGTGGGGTCATTTATAATGTGTGCCCCCTTGGAGCAAGGATTAGGATTTTACAGTTGACAGTTTGGTTTCTTTCCTTACAATTTCTAATCCGCACCATGACGTAGATAGGAATAAGTTCTCACTGGGGATGTAGTGATTATTTGGGTATATTCGAACTGAGTCGAGCCGAGTAGTAACGTACTCAAATTTGACTCGTTTAGTATTGAGTCGAACTTTGAGTTTTTTTATCGAATACTTTGATGTTCACGAACTTTATCGAGCCTTCATCTAGTCTAAATGAACTTTCTAAATTTAGAATATACTCCCTCTGTCCCGGGTCATTAGTCCCGTTTTGACTCGGCACAGTAACCAATGTTTGTGAGTGTAGTGGAATTAATATTTTTGTGATGTGAGATGATTGATTATTCCATTTTAGGAAATTAGACTAATGTAATGGGACAGACAAAAATGTAAAATGAGACTAATGAGGCAGGACCGATGGAGTATTTAAAATATTCATTAATATTTTGGTAAAAAAGTCAATAATTCCAAAATTAATATCATATTCATGCTAAAATTCAGATTTTTCTTATTATTAGAAAGATTTATCATTATTATTACTCTTAAATCATAAAAATATTACTTTTATAAAAGTCTTTCTTAATAATTTTAGCTAACGAACCTGCTCACGAGTCGAATACTATATACGATGCTCATGGAATTGATTAATTTAATAAACGAGTTTTACTAAACGAGCTCGAACGAGCTTTTATCGAGTTGAGCTCTGAGTAGCTAACAAATAATTTGATCCATTTACAACTCTAATAATTATGATATTATGAATTCGAGATATCTTGAGAATATTTGTGCGTGTCAATATTAAATTAATGCAATATGATTTTAGAAAAGTCCTCCAAAACATTAATAAAGTCTCGAGTAGGGGAGCATAGAGTTACATTAAGGCACTTGAGCTTCTAGGAAATTAGTAGGAAAGAGAAGTATATATGGGCATTTATTATGATTCAGCAGCAGCAAGCATCTTAGTCCACAAATTGTGGGAGATATTGTAAATATATTTCTATTTACCAATTTCGCTCATATATAGTATTTCGTAGGGGATTGGATCCGGTGATAAAAATTCATCATGTGATAAAATGATAAAGCCGTTTGATTACCTTTACAATGTTGCTTGATTGTGTTTTAGTTGTTGCTTGATTATAATATTGCTTGATTGTATTTCAGTTGTTGCTTGATCATTTATTGCTTGATTGCATTTTAATTGTTGCTTGATTAGATATCAGCCATTGATTTAATTAGATCCAATGAATGAGATTCATTCTTATTTTTAATATACATATTTATTATCATATGATCTCATCCCTATTTCGTAGTCACATGTTATATATACACATGCTAATATGGTGTTGTAGTGTTAATAATTTGAACAATTTTTATTATTATCATTACCGATAATGTATTGAGTATTGACACATCAATCATGTGGTGAGCATTGATTGAAGTGTTTGTGTTATATTTATATGTATATGTACATACAGAATGAATCACATACTAAAAATTAGTTTGTGCTAAATAAGAATAAATCTATACCATTTATCTAAAAAAATCAATGGTTGAGATTTTTTTTTCTTTCAGATTTCATGTTTTTTTGCTTTATAAATCATGCTTAATCGAATTAAGCATGATTTATGTTGGGGCTAGGCCCACGGAGCCCAAGCCCAGTAAGATATATTGGCCCACTCAAGCTACCCAAGTGGCGAGAACGACAGAAGGGCAGAAGATACCAAGTCCGGAGTTCTATATCGAGGCGCCCAGCACTTCGGTATCGAACAGTGGAGCGAGTCGGTGTCGAAGCGCTTCAAGGGAGACAACCCTAACAGTCTAGCGGCGCACAACGGTTACATCCCCAACCGACCCCGAGAAGCCCGGGGACGCTCCGAAAAACATGGAGAGCCGTTAGTCGTCGGCGTCTAGGGTTAGCCTACGTACCCCCACCCCTATCCCCCTCTATAAATAGTGGTGGGGAACTCATTTTTCGCATAGAATCCTCCCTAGTAAAAATTAAGCTGTTACGCCACAATTTTCGTCATAGGACTTGTCATATGTATTCTTATATCAGATTACGGTTTCATCGCTGTTTGATTCCTGTTCTTTGCTATTTTCTGTCATTATCTAATAAAGGTTTCAAGGGCTCTTATTTCTCCGAGAATTCGAACCTCAACATTTGGCGCCCACCGTGGGGCCCTTGAGACTACTCTCTATTTCTTTTTCTTTGATTCAATGGCAGGCACTAACGAGAAAGCCGGAAATCAAACGAAGAAGGCGGCTGGGGCTCCCCCATCGAAACCCTCCGGCTCCAGGGAACTCGTCCCCGTCGACGAATTGGTGCGGCAAACTCTGCAAGCTAGTGGTGCCCAAGTTGTGCCTCCAGAACTGCTGAATAAATTCTAGCGCGATTGGCCGAGGAGGCTGAGGAGAACCGGCGCCACGCGAAAGAGACAGACTCCAGGATCATGGAGCTACACGCCACAAACCACGCCCTACGGAGGGAAAATGACCAGCTGCGCCGGGAGAATGCGCGCAAAAGGCAACCCTTCGTCGAGGAGCCTCCCACTGGCGAGAAGCCGCCCGACCCTCGCAAGAACTTGGCCCACGATCTGGACGAAGCTATCAACTTGGACACACCCACAGGGCTGGGTCTCGGGAGTGGACTCGCGGGAGCAACGACCAGTAGACCACCAGAGCGCCTCGTCATCGAGCGTCCACAGAGTGAATACGAGAAACGTCTCGAAGCTCGAATGGCGAACTTCAAAAAGCTCATCTCCTGAATCCCAGGAATGACCCCACCAGACGCCTTGATACTACGTGACAGTTACGCCAACTCGCCTTTCACACCCGACATCACCAACACGGATGCCCCGGCTAGGTTCGTGCCATCGTCTTTCCAATTGTATGACAGGACAACCAACCCGGAAGACCATATCGCACTCTACAAACAGAAGATGCTGACCACTTCGATCCCGGGTGAACTTCGCGAGGCGTGTATGTGCAAGAGCTTCGGGTCGAGCCTGACCGGCCCAGCTCTCCAGTGGTTCGTTAACCAACCGAGGTGCTCATTCTCGACATTTTTCGAGCTCCACATGGCCTTCAGGAAGCAATACTCGAACTGCAGACGTGTGGCGAAGCACCCCGACGCGCTTAACAGCATACGCATAAAGAAAGGAGAATCACTGAGATCATACGCCGGACGCTTCAACCGAGAACTCGTCTCAATACCGAACTGTCCACCCCTGACGGCAGTCTTCGCCTTCAAGAATGGCTTAGACGTATCCTCAAAGCTCTATCGCGACTTGACGAGTCACCCCTCCTATGACATGGACTCGGTTCTCTCGCAGGCTTGGGCTGAGATTAACTGGGAAGAGGACGAACCTAATCGTATCGCGCGGTTGAATGAACAGAAAGCTTATGAGCTCGCTAGTCAGTATCGAGGAGATCGACCGAGGACAGGCTCCTCGAGTTCAAGGTACGTGGATCAAAAGGATTTCAGGAACGAGCGTCGGTCGCGATGAGACCACCCTTATAGTCGAACATCACGAGCCGGTGAAGTGCCTTATGGCCTCAGCATCGACCAAAATTACCTGGTCAATAACGTACTCAAGGGGCTCGGTACCGCCGTAAAATGGCCTGCCAAGATGAAGTCCGACCCCAAGACACGAGATACAAGCAAGTTCTGCGGCTTTCATAACGATCATGGCCATAGGACTGAGGAATGCCAAGCACTACGTCTGGAGGTCCTCGAACTACTAAAGAAAGGATTCCTCACCGAGTACTTAACCAACAAAGGGAAAATTACGTGGACGAGAGGCCGACAAACCAACCCTCCCGCAAACACCGAGCCTCAAAACAAACCACCGCCCGCCGAACAAACAATCCATGTCATCATCGGAGGATCTGAGATCAGTGGAAAGTCGCATTCCGCGGCTAAAAGGGCCCGCAGAGTTCTCAACCGAGAAGTCCAACACATTAGCCCCCTGCAACAACACGAATCGATTGAGTTCACCACCGAGGACCTGCCGGGGCTTATTCATCCACACCATGATGCGCTAGTGATATCACTACTGATATCCAATTGCCAAGTGAAGAGGTTGCTCGTGGACAACGGCAGTTCCACGAATATAATGTTCCTTCGAACATTGAAAGAGATGCAAATCCCAATGAGCAAAATAGAACCAGTTACCATGACCCTCTACGGGTTCAATGGGGACCAACAACGAACTTTGGGAGAAATCACCTTACCCGTGTACTGCGGGGGCATGAATCTGGACATCAAGTTCCAAGTTGTGGACACCGTCTCCGCGCACAACGCAATTCTGGGAAGGCCCTGGATTCACGAACTCAAGGCAGTACCCTCATCGTATCATCAGGCGCTCAAATTCCCCACTCCCTGGGAATTCAGACCATCAGAGGCGAGCAAAAGGCCTCAAAGGACTGTTACTACGCCAGCTGTTGAGCCGTCTGAACGCAGCAACACGGCTCGCCGGCGAACCCCATCGTTAGACCCGAGGCCGAAGTACTCGAAGAAGTGGAGATAGACAAATCAGATCCGGCACGTACCACCTTCATAGGAGCGGAGCTTCCTGCCGCCACCAGAAATGCCCTTGTGGAATTCCTCCAAAGCAAAGCCCAAATATTCGCCTGGTCGTACCGGGACATGACCGGGATTGACCCTTCGATCATCACACATCATCTTCAAGTCGATCCCAACTACAGACCTGTACAACAACGTAGAAGCAAATTCTCTGCGGAGAAGAACCAAGCAATAAATGAGGAAGTACAAAAGCTCATTGATATCGGTTCGGTTAGAGAAGTACATTACCCCACCTGGCTCGCCAACGTGGTAGTTGTCAAAAAGAAAAATGGAAAGAACCAGGTCTGTATTGATTTTACAGACTTAAACAAAGCCTGTCCGAAAGATCCCTACCCTCTACCGCACATCGATGCCATTGTTAACGCAACGGCGGGGCATGAGCTTTTGAGCTTCATGGATGCTTTTTCAGGTTACAATCAGATACAGATGCATCCGGCCGATCAGGAAAAGACCGCCTTCATCACCAGTCAGGGCATCTATTGCTACAAGGTGATGCCCTTCGGGCTGAAGAACGCAAGATCAACGTATCAGCGCCTTGTTAACTCCATGTTCAAGGACAAGATTGGAAAGACAATGGAAGTTTACATTGACGACATGCTCGTCAAATCGCTCAGCTCACAAGATCACGTGACCCACCTAGAAGACGCATTTCAAACCTTGGAAAAGTACAACATGAAGCTGAACCCAGAAAAATGCTCGTTTGGAGTATCCTCCGGCAAATTCCTCGGTCACGTAGTAACCCAAAGAGGAATCAAAGCAGACCCAACACAGATCCAGGCCATTCAGAGCATAGAACATCCGAAGTCACCAAAAGAAGTCCAGAAGCTGACTGGACGTCTCGCAGCCCTCAGCCGCTTCATATCACGCTACTCTGAAAGAACTCACTCCTTCTTCAGCACTTTGCGAAAAGGGAAGCGGTTCGAATGGACCGAAGAATGTGCAAAGCCGCTAGAGAAACTAAAAGCTTACCTAGCCAGCCCACCGCTGCTATCTAAACCAGTGGACGGCGAGACTCTATTGCTTTACCTATCCGTATCAGACCACGCGGTCGGAGCCGTTTTGGTACGCGAAGTAAACGGCAGACAGCACCCGGTGCACTACGCCAGCAAATCCTTGCTAGACGCAGAAACCCGGTACACCGCCCTAGAAAAACTTGCGTTAGCCCTCGTAAACGCCGCCCGAAAGCTTTGGCCCTACTTCGAGGCGCATCCTATCAAGGTGGTTACGGCCTATCCCATAAGGGCCGTACTATCTAAACCCGACCTGTCGGGAAGACTAATCAAGTGGGCGGTAGAAGTAGGCGGTTACGGAATTCAGTACCAGCCAAGGACCGCCATCAAGTCGCAAGTAATAGCCGACTTCGTTGCCGACTTCTCCACAAACCTGCAACTCAAAGCGGAGTGCGAGGTAGCACATATGGCAAAGGCCGACAATGATGCCGGAATCTGGTCTCTAAGAGTTGATGGAGTAAGCAACGTTCATGGCAACGAAGTCGGGGTAATTCTAACAGACCCTCAAGGAGAGAGTTACGAACGAGCCATTCTTCTTGACTTCCCAACCACAAATAACGAGGCCGAATATGAGGCACTCGTCCAAGGGATCCAACTAGCGCTAGAGCTCGGGGCTCGTTGAGTTCGTGCGAAAAGCGACTCCTAACTGATAGTAAACCAACTAGAAGGCACTTACGTCGTCAAAGAAGAACGCCTGAGACCGTATCTTTCCCTCGTAGATGGACTAAAAGGAAAGATGGACGAATGGGACCTCCGCCATGTCCCTAGGGAATTGAATGCTCGGGCAGACGCCCTGGCCAACCTAGCCACAACCAGCTCCACCCGCAATATCCGCCCGATCCCTGAGGTCTGGTTGTTAGCACCATCCGTCTCCACCCAAAACAGTGTTGCGCCTATTAACCAGGACAAAAACGATTGGAGACACCCTCTTATCTAGCACCTAAACGGAGAAACCCCAGCTGGCGACAGAAGTGAGTTGGCCAAGATAGAAAGATTGGTCGCCCGATTCATCCTAATTAACAGATTGTACCGACGATCATTCGGAGGACCTCTCCTCCGGTGCATTGCATCACCAGAAACTGAAAATGTGCTTGCAGAGATTCACAAAGGAGATTGCGGAAATCACGCTGGGGCCCGGTCATTGTCCAACAAGATAATCACCGCCGGATTTTACTGGCCTACCCTAAAAAGGACGCTACCGCTCACGTTAAGAGATGCGACAGCTGCCAATGTTTTGAAACATCAACTCACAAACATGCAGAGCCACTCCACGCATCAATTACCCCCTGGTCGTTCATGGTCTGGGGCATGGACCTAGTGGGACCTCTTCCCAAAGGGACCGGGCAAAAAGACCATATCCTAATGATAACAGACTACTTCACCAAATGGGTGGAAGGCGAAGCATTGGGAAGAACCCGAGATCTCGAGGTCATCAAATTTCTATGGAAACACGTCTTATGCCGTTTCGGAATCCCAAAAGAAATACGCACCGACAACGGATGACAATTCATCAGTGAAAGGATACAAACCTTCTGCAGCACCTATGGGATAAAACTAGTATTCTCAACACCCCGATACCCCGAAGCAAATGGCCTGGCAGAGTCTACTAACAAGACGGTAATGGCAACCCTGAAGAAGAAACTGAGCCCACATGGGTCCAAGTGGGTAGAAGAACTCCCTGCGGTCCTTTGGTCCTACCGGACCACACAAAGAACGGCTACTGGAGCCACACCTTTCTCACTAGCGTACAGGATTGAGGCTATAGCCCCCGTCGAGGTCACCGCCCGCAGTCCAAGAGTAGAATTCGCCAACAAAACAGAGAACCTAGACCTACTCCAGAAGAGCCTTGAATTCATAGATGAAGTACGAGACGACGCTGCGATCAGGGCCTCCCGGCGACGGCTACAAGTAGAGCGATTCTACAATAAGAAACTAAAGCTTAGAAGCTTCCAAGACGGCGAGCTAGTCCTAATAAGAGTGCTCCAGAACACAAGAGAATCCGGAGCTGGAAAACTAGCACCAAATTGGGAAGGCCCTTATAAGGTATCCAAAATAGTAGGGCACGGGGCTTACCAGCTCGAAACGTTAGAAGGAAGAAGCGTGCAGAACAGTTGGAACATCAAGCACTTGAAAAAATACTATCACTAGTATACAGATACGCTGTCTCTACTTTACGTTTACATTTCTAATTTACGTTTACATTTATCTCGACAATCTTTCATTCAAAACACCCTTACTAACTTGAGTGTCGGAGGGGCGATGCTAAGGCATCGCCCAACCTGACCTCTTATCATTTGTCCTACAGCAAAGTCAAAAGGTCGACGTCGATGAGCTCGGTTGCCCGATATCGACCCTCTAAATTCTTCGGCACCGACTAACCAGTGCCGACCAAAAAGACTCAAAGGAAACTACACCTCCACGCGAACCAGAAATCAATGTTCAAATGTGCGGGCATCGATGCGGCTAAGCATGCGACAAGTTGCAAAACAACAGTGACAAAAGAAAAATAGTAGAATAGCAAGCAAATCAGATTATAAAAGCACGGTCCAAAATCAACCATCAAAACATCAAAAGAAAAGTATGTGACACATCAGTTATACGAGTACAAGTCAGAGGTTCGCTAAAAACAAGAAAACATCTACACTAGGCCATCCCCATCGGTTTTCTTCGCGGCGTCATCAGTAGGTTCTTCATTCAGAAAGGACTCGGCCTCCATCTCCTCGCGACTCTTCTCATCTTCGACCCCCTTAACCGGTTCAGCTCCGACCACCACCAGGGGCTCGACTACAGTCTCATCGGCAGGAGTAGGAGGAGGAGTCGTGGGGCGAGTAATGTTGTCAAGATCGAATCCCGGACACCTCTGACCGACAAGAGCGCAGATCGAGCCTGTCACCATCTTAACCAAGAGGTCGAAGGTCGATTTGAAAGAGGGATTGGCCACAAGGAGCTCCATATCGACCCCCGTTCCCGCTAGGGATGTCAATAAAGCCCGAAACCGATGGGTCGGCCCGAAACCGGTGGACTAAAATGCGGGTTAGGGTAAAAAAATTTCAACCCAAAATTATTTTTAACCGAACGGGTTGAACCCGATGGGTTGGCGGGCCGAACGGGCTGAGCCCGGTGGGTTGCGGGTCGACCCGTAGGTCCGGCAATATTTAATAATATATTTAATAATTTATTATTTATTATTTCTAATATTATTTATATCCTACTATACCCATTAATTATATACCTAATTTCCTAGACCTAATTTTCCGTCACACAAAATCTCATCAATCTCTCCCAATGACGTAGTCCTTTACCCTCAAATCGAAAAATCTCTCATTTCTTTCTCTTTCACTGTCTTCCACTCGTCACTCTCCTAATTAGCGTACCTACTCATTTCTTCCTTTCAAGAACCTTTAGCCACTCGTTGTTATGTTCACCCAAGTGAAAGCTATATTTAATTTTTAATCATTATTTTATCATTTTATACGTTGAGAAATGTACTTCTATTACTTAAATTAGTTGGTATATAAGGATTAATATTTTTTTTTCTTTTCAAACTATGATTATCCACTTATCTCTTTTTTTTTTTGCAAAGATATTGATATTTGATGTCTTTTATTTATGTTGGTTCATCATTTTCTTTTTTTATTTTGTTTTAGGGGTTGTTAAAATATTTTAAGAAAATCTTTACAAAAATAAACTCGTTAATATTGCCAACCCGACGGGTCAGCCCGAAAACTGGTGGGTTAGGGTTAGGTTCAAGAATTTTTAGCCCGATAAAAATTCAGCCCGATTCAACCCGGACCGAATAGCCCGCAGCCCGATAGGGTTAGCCCAAAACCCGACGGGTTAGCCCGATTGACATCCCTAGTTCCCGCCTTCAGAGCCTCGACCTCCGCCTCATGCTTCCTCTGGTCGCTCAGCCTCTCCTCCTGGCCCTTCCTGAACCTCAGCTTATAGGACTCTAGCTCCATATCCTTCTTGGCGGAGGAAGCCTCGAACTCATCCATAGCCTTCTTCAGTTCGTCCTCCAGTACCTTACTTCGGAGCTCGAGGTCCGACCTTTCCTTCTTCATCTCCTCATATTTGCTGCGGAGGGAGGTGTTCTCCAGCTTTGAATTTTTGAGGTCGGTAGAGATCGAGGCGTACTTATCGGCCATGTCGGCCCTCTTCTTACACTCGATGGCGAGCTCTTTACGGGATTGGCTCGCACCTTCGCTCGCCGAGTCCAGTGATCGAATCAAGCCCTCGGTATAGATCGCAAACTTTCGAGTCGTCTGCAATAGAAGAATAAGTTCAGACAGGAACCGAAATGTGAACTTGAGGAAATCCCTAACCTTATGCATGACCATCTCTATGGTGAAGGCCTCCCGAGCATAAGCGCTATCGAAGTCGTCGGCCTTGATCTCCCCATCCAGTATACGCTTGACCCGGATAGCGTAAGCAGTGGTGGAGGAAGCAATGTCGGTCGGGCCCGAACCACTGAGCACGAGCTCGCCTTGTCCAGACTGCCTATTCGGCTTCGTCCGAGCCCTCGAGTCGGTGCTAGAATCTTGGACCTTCTTCTTACGTCGTTCATCTCAACCCTCCCTCCTCGGAGGCGAAGACCTGCGCGGAGGCAAGGACCTGCGCGAAGGCGAAGGGGGGGTAACCAAAACCCCCGAACCCTCACCAGTGGTAGTCTTTGGAATCGACTTCGTGCCCCGCGATCCTCCGACCTGAAGAGCCTCAGTAGTTGTCTTTTTACTCGGAGACTGATCCTCGGTCGGGGTAGAAGTACTCACCTCCCGAGGCCTTTTCTGCGACATCATGGCCGCCAGCAAATCCTGTGGACTCAATCCCGCCATGTCAGCTGGTAGAACCTCCTTCTTGCCTTTGGAGTTACACCAATACTCAGCACCAACACTCCTCCTTCCGCGAACCAAAGTGTAGGTACGATTCTTTCGGGAATAGGCGATCTCTATCCTCAAATCCTCTTCGGACGTGAGAACAGTCTGCTTGTATCCTGCAAAAACAACGAACACGTGTCAAATACAGAACAAGAAAACGCTTCACAAAATCAATCGAATCGAGAATCGCACTTATGGGCACACCGCCCTCCGCCAGAAACTCGGGGTCGGTGTGACTCATCTCCAACCACACCCATTGATTCTTCCACTTTGGCGTGTTTTGAGCGCACTTTGTAATCATTGCCTCGGCCAGCGAGTCCCTCTTTGAAAAATAGAAATAACCGGCAGGGTATCGACCCAGCCGATACAGGTAATGCCATTCGCAAAGGGTCGGGTACCCGAGCCCAGCGTCGAAGAAGACCAGCAAGGTCCTGAGCATATGGCACCATGCGATCGGTGCAAGTTGGAAGGGAGCTAGTCCATACGACTGGAGGACCGCTCGAAAGAAGGCATGAGCCGGCACCCCTATCCCATAACGGATCACAGGAAGAAAAAAGGCGACCGCGTCGGGTCGAGGCGGACGATCGCATCTATCAGCACGGCTCGGGAGAGTGTAGACCATCTTGTGACACGCCACACCCATCAAGTATCTCTTCACGTCATCCTCGGTAGCAAGTGATACCGCCATCCGCACTGGGTCGTCCGGTATGATTTGGTCCTTCTTGATGAAAGACCGATCCACTTCAATAGGTTCGTACGAACCCTCGCTATCTGCCTCGTCATCTCCTCCCAGGCCTTCATACTCTTCTGCCTCAAACATCTCTTCGGGCTCGAGGTCTTCGACGGGAGGCTCGCGAACGAACCGACCCCCCGATCTCCGCCTCTGTAGAGCCGGAAGAAGAAGAAGGCTCCTCCCAAATTTCAACCGACGATCCCATCACTCAACAATCAAACTGAAATAATCGTGACACCAAAAAAAAAAATTGACGCAGCAAAAATAGAGGTCCCCCGCAAACGAACGAAGAAAACCGGAAAAACACACGCAGGCAAGGAAATGGGAAAGAACCTCAAACCCGCAAAGCAAAAGGAAAAGAAAAATGGAACGTACGCACACAAACAGACGAAAGGGAGAAGACCTCAAGAAGCGAATCAATTGAAAAAAACCCAACACAAACCAAATGAAGCAAGCGGTCCAAACCGAACACTCTATGCACGCAACCGCTTACTCAAGAACACGATAAACTATCAGACAAACCGCTTCACGTTGCACCAACCCACAGATAACAATACGATCTAATCCCCGAAAGCAAGGTCAAAGCAGGCATGATCGCAAATGAAAAAAAAATATAATTCACTATTCTATTCAAGTTCTTGGCATCACTCAAAGTCAAAATAGTCGATCAAAACGAAGACAAGCGTGAGCAGATAATCAGAAACTTCTTAAGGCTCAAGAACAGATGCAATCAAGAACATCATCAAACCCAAACCACATGCGATCAACCAACCCAGCCGAATAAAGCAACGTGCAGGCAATGTGCAACCAGAAAGTGTAATGTCGAAAACTTCCCCTAACTAAGCAAACCCCACAGATCAACGAACCCCACGACCAGCGAATAACAGACCCAAGTCTACAAATCGAAAGCAAGAAAAACAAGAAAGAATAAGACATGAATGGCCAAGAAAACTACCTTGTCAACGTTCGGAGTATCGATCAAAGCGCCGGATTAATCATCAGAGCAGTCACGATCACAGTCGCCGGAATTGTGATAATCGGAAGGAAAACAAAAGCTTGAAGTCGGAAGTGAAAGTGACGAAATGAAAGGCCGTTCGCCTATTTATGCAACAAAATCGTTCACCTCCTCCAATATGCCCATAAAGTTCCACATATTTACGATTATGCCATCGGCAAGTCGGCAAAATCAAAAACTGCCAAAAGCCAGGGGTCGATGCCGAGGCCTCACGAGGCACGCTATCGGCCTGTATAACGACTCGGATACGAACCGTAGGGAAGAAGCTCTAAGCAGCCAAATTACCCAGTAGGGAGAACTATAACGCGATCAACACCATCAACGGGGATGTGAGACCTCCCCCCGAGAACTCACCGGGTGTCCTACGATCCGCTATAACTCACCCTGCCAGCGCTTCACGGAGCCCAAACAGAGTGCACGCATGAGGGCACCGCTCCATGCAAGAGAACATTCTCCGGAATGCTTCTGACACGCGTGACCCCCGGACTCACGCACTAGCCCGCGAGGCAACACCCTGGTGTTCCCCGCACGGTCATGCGCTTGCGTTCCCAAGGGACCTTCGTACTGACTGGGAGTAGTATCCCGGCTACTCCCTATCGGAGATACTCTCTCCGGAAGTACCTCCCGGGCCTGAAGGAAGTCTCTTGGACACCTTAAAGTTCCGCACTCTGTAGCGAATCTTAACTAGCAATTTTGATTCCACGACCTATTCCGGATAGGCCCTGAAACCAAAAGGGGCTATTGTTGGGGCTAGGCCCACGGAGCCCAAGCCCAAGCCCAGTAAGATATATTGGCCCACTCAAGCTACCCAAGTGGCGAGAACGACAGAAGGGCAGAAGATACCAAGTCCGGAGTTCTATATCGAGGCGCCCAGCACTTCGGTATCGAACAGTGGAGCGAGTCGGTGTCAAAGCGCTTCAAGGGAGACAACCCTAACAGTCTAGCGGCGCACAACGGTTACATCCCCAACCGACCCCGAGAAGCCCGGGGACGCTCCGAAAAACATGGAGAGCCGTTAGCCGTCGGCGTCTAGGGTTAGCCTACGTACCCCCACCCCTATCCCATCTATAAATAGTGGTGGGGAACTCATTTTTGGCATCGAATCCTCCCTAGTAAAAATTAAGTTGTTACGCCGCAATTTTCGTTATAGGACTTGTCATACGCATTTGTATTCTTTTGAATTCTTATATCAGATTACAGTTTCATCGCTGTTTGATTCCTGTTCTTTGTTATTTTCTGTCATTATCTAATAAAGGTTTCAAGGGCTCCTATTTCTCCGAGAATTCGAACCTCAACAATTTATAAAGCAATTAAGCACGAACAAAAATTAAGCTTAAATTTTCAATTTTTGATGTTTTAATCTCAACCATTGATGCTATTAATCCAATGGCTGAGATTTATTCATATTTAACACAAACTTTAATTTTAGCATTTGATCATAACTCTATGTACACATATATTATTATTATTATTTGATTAGACTGGTTCCAAATGAAAAATTACTGGGAAAGTCCTGATATATAAATGTTCACCTATCCATCGTGGTTATGTATTAATGTGCTCGTGAGTGATGTGTTCATAAAATATTGGTGATAATTAATAATTAAAATTGACAACACCTTTATATTATATTATCACATCAGTATGTGAGTATATTAAAATTTGTCTATGGTGAGTAGGTGAACATTTGTGATCGAATATATATAAATAATCAAGTCTTAGAAACAACAAATAGAATAACATACATTGAGAAGGTAACTACCTGTCACATTTGATCTTATCTATTGGGTTATTTGATAAGTGTATATATTTTTTTCTTATTTTTGTATTGTGTGTTTGTGTGACTGATAAAAATATTTGAAATTTCCATATGGTGCGGAAGAATCAATAATGCCAGCAATGAATCGTTGACTCTTCATTTGATAAATTTTCAAACTGATGATATCAATTGATAACTAAGTAGTTATTAAAATATTTAATTAATTTAATACAATCAGGACCAGCTAGTCCATAGTTAGGACAGCGTTTGCCCACTTAATAACTCGGTTTTTAAATAAAATATCAACTTATATGTATTTTATAGGTTGGTTATGGCAAATAGAAAGATAAAAGATGAAATTCTTTGTATATATATTACTCTATTGCTGTTGATGTGGTTTTTTCTTGGGGGTTTGATTTTATGATAATATACTTGTATGAAAATTAAAAGAAGAATTGCCGATTCAGGACCAAAAAGATAGTTAAATTATCAATTCATGATCCGAAAGATGATTTGTCAATCCAGGACTCGAAAGATCAAATAATTCTCAATCCAGGACCTCATATTGTATGATATTTCGGGTCCTGGATTGAGAATTTTTGTGATCTTTCAGGTCCTGAATTGACACTTAATCTTTTGGGTCCTGAATCGATAATTAACCTATCTTTCAGGCCTTGTAGGGATAAAACTCCAAATTAAATTAAGTAGTCGAAATCTTCGTAGCAAATTAAAAACAAAATACCTTATTTATTGCTTCAAGTTATCTGACTTTTTCACAATCATAAATGCAGAGTATTTATAGAATTTGGATTGTCTTCGTGGTTGCGCTTCGAACACAACCTTCCACGAAAAGCCACAGCTCTTCAGATAGCCATTGATTACTCAGTTCGAACTATTTTACTTTATCCGTCCAATCCAAACTATTCTATTGAGGACTGAAAATAAACTTGTCATTTTTGTGCATAATAATTAATACGAGATTTTTTAGAAAACATGGTAAAATAAAATTGTGCAAATTTATTCAACCCAAAACATATATTGAAATCTTTTCTATTACTATATTATTTCGTATTCATACATATATAATAATCCTACAATACTATGCAAATAAATTATAACTGATGTTACAATATTGTTCTAAATCTGTTAACACATGGCAAATCTTATTTTTGGAGTAATTAATGGTGTGAATATATTTACGCACGTTAAACAAAATATATGAAATAAGTATATTTATATATGCGTTGATTAGTAGCTAGTCATAATTTAACATTCATTAAATAAATAATTGGTTTATCGCTCCAATAGCTAGACTACACGTTCTATGACGAAACATTTTATATATATAGATATATGCATACACATAATATTTAAGTCGTATATATGCACCAATAAATGGCGATATAAAATATTCTGCACATTTCAACGATAATTATTTTTTGTGTTTCACGTGATTATTTATATTCTAATGATCATTACGTTGTTATACAACAACTCATAGATTAATCATATCAACGTATGAGATAAATATATATATATATATATATATATATATATATATATATATAATAATTAAGTACATTATATTTTAAGTATATTTATAATATAATTAAGCATTAAATTTAAAAATATATATGAATTATTTATTAATTTTTTTAAAAAAATAAATTGTATAGATTCATTCATATTTAATATTAACTTACTTTTAATATTTATCTAACATTTTGACTTACTTAAAATAGCATAAATTTGGATGATGTGGTTAAATGTGTCTTCACCAAAAGAAAACGGTGTTAGAAAAAAAAAAACCAATTAGAGATTTACAAAAACTATATAAATATTGATAATAAATTTGACCGTTCACAAGCATCCCGTAAATCATGTATACATTTCATGGATAAGGAAAATGACACAATTATATGCCAATTGAGATATTTTTTTTAATATTTTTTTGGGGGAATTTTCTCAAAAAAATTAGAAAAGACATCATATTATGTTATTATTGTATTTGGACAACAAATAATTATTATCGTTCCAACTTCCCATCTTTGAACATATAACTTATGCGTGCATGTTTGAATGAATGAATATTTTTAAATTATATTTACATTATTAATTTAAAACTCACATAAAGTATTCTTGGCCACAACCGAGACACTTTCACCACTCCCTACAAGTGGGGTAGAAAAAGGATACGAGAAATGTCGATTCATGATCCAAAATATAATTTAATTATTGATTCAAGATCAGTGACGGATTTAGAAAATTTATAATTGGGGTACATTATATAAAGATAAATATAAATAAATAATAAAAAAATATATAAATAATAATAAATATATATAATTTAATACTAACAAAATTAATTTTTGGGGTACAAGTGTCCCCCCAATTGATTACATGCATCGGCCTCTGTTCAAGACCCAGAAAATGAATTCACAATTCAGAATTTGAAAGATTATATAATTCTCAATCAAGAACCTGATATAGAGGTTGAGGATTGAAAATTTTATGAAATTTCGAGTTTTGAACCAAAATCTTGATTTAAAAAAAAAAATTTGATTAGGATCTAGTCAAGGATAGAGGCATGCACGCAAATTAGTTCTCATTCCTAACAACTTCATATAAACTTCTCAGCATTCCAACTAACAAGGAAAGTATGATTATTATCACATATTATAAATATAGGAATCTTTGACGAAATTTAGATAAAATAATCAAAATTAACTATATATAAATCTACTTAATGTAGCATACCATGTATAAGTTGCTTCCCATTAAAACCCCATAATTCAACAGAATATTCGTATGTCACTATCTAAAGTCAATGACCATGAAATTAAGGAACTGTCACATATTTTAAAAAATTATTTGCTTTGGAAAATTAAATAGTGACCAATGCAAAATTGAAATTCAACATATTTAAGTCAAAATTAGACTACACACACCCTATTTAATCTGCTCAAGTAAACAAGCATTTACTTTTCAACCAACAATGTTCACACACACATAGACACTAAACTCAGAATAATTATTTAGAATTGTATAGTATTTAAATTCAAAAAATATTGCTTAAATTAAATTTAATCCAAATAATTCGATTAGGCTGATTTGCAAGCTAGTGAATTGATTTGGTTGACTTATTACATCTTACTTAGAATTGATTTTGCACGGAAATATTTTTAATATTTATATTTAAA
This sequence comes from Plectranthus barbatus, assembly GCA_026898455.1. Classification (NCBI taxonomy): domain Eukaryota; kingdom Viridiplantae; phylum Streptophyta; class Magnoliopsida; order Lamiales; family Lamiaceae; genus Plectranthus; species Plectranthus barbatus. Next base: position 62,866 of record JAPKLW010002490.1, read on the forward strand.
TTTTAATATTCAATAATATATTTATTTTTTAATTTATATTTCATCCAAATAAACCAAACATTATATATATATATATATATATATATATATATATATAAAGAAAAATGTCTTAATATTTCAAATTGTATAAAGAATACTAAATAAGGATATCTACTTATAAAATATATATAATATTTATCAAATGAATAAGAAAAGTATTCCAATTGAAAAATAATATATTGTAAATTACAATTAATAACATATGTGAATATATAAATTCGTTGTATATTAATTGAATAACTTTGACATCTTTTACACATATTAATTAGGGAAAACCGTGAATTATATCCCAAATTATGGTCAATTAGGGAATTATATCATGAACTTTTACAGTTAGGGAATTATATCCCAATCTTTAGTTCCGTTAGGTTAAAATATCCTCGTTCCTTAACGGAGCTATTTTTATGCCAAATCAGCTGTTATGTGTCTAGTTGGAAATGACATGGCCTTTTTTTTTATATTTGACATGAATTTATTAATTGATTATTGATAAAAAAAAATAAAAATAAAAAAAATAAAAAGAAAAATTACACTTCTCAAACTTTATTCTCGCTGCTCGCTGCCCCCTTTCCCTATAAGAAAAAAAGCTGTCCATTTCCCTATAAGAAAAAAAGAGCTCTGGTTTTCCCATTCCACCACTAGAAAATTCACAAAATTTATCATTAATATTTTTCAAAATATTTTCAGATTCTCGACGATTAATGAATCAATTAAGATGGGCAAAGCAATAAAGAGTGAGATCAAAGAAAATATAAAATTGAAACATGAAACAGACTCAAAAAGAAAATATAAAATTAAAAATAATCGAGCAGCATCACAAAGTTGCATTACAAAAAAATCCATGTCTTGTGGAAACAAAATAAATATCAAGATACCAAGTTCCAACAACAAATTACAAACTGCATCGACAAAAAAATTACACAATATCAAGTTTGTTCATCAAACTCCTAATATTTATAATCATCAGTAGCAAGATCGATTAAGAATGAGGTGGTGTACTCCCATCAAGTACTTGAGAACTTTGGCTAGCACCTTCATGTTCTTGTTGTCTATACACATTAGTTCTCTTTGCTCCCGGAGGTCTTATGTAGATATTTCCTATTCACCAATTAATACTCCATAACCCGTCCTTACCTACACATAAATGATGTATGAAAATGTTAAAAATGCATGATAATTTTACATAATAATTAAAAAGAATTTACCTCTCTCATCTCTCTTTGCTCTAAAATGCTTGTCCTTGGGGGTCTTCCAGCTTTCCTTTTAGGGAGTGCAGATACTTCTTGTTGGGGTGGAAGTTTTTTGCATGTTCTCACATTATGGCCAACTTCTTTACATCTCTTACATGCAACTCTTACACCCTTATTTGAAAATTTATATCTTCCTTGTCTCTGTTCTTCATCCACTTCTTTTCTCCTCTTTTTTTTTAGTCTTCCAGGTTGTCGTACAAAAAGGGGAGGAAGTATGGAAGGCTCATCCACAACCGGCCAATCTTTTGGCCCATAAATTGGACACAAACAATGTTTATAGGCATCAAGACAATTTGCTCTAAGGTAGAACTCATCTACATATTTCACTGGATCATCCCTAATATGTCTAATGCAAGCAAGACCATGAAAGCAAGGAATGCCTATCAAACTCCAAGATCTACAGACTACAGCTGCATTCTTTTTTCACGAGATCTACAACCAACGTCTCATCAAAAGCATGCACTTCAAACTTATTGTTCATTGCAGGGTTAATAACACAAGACTTGACAAGCTTCTGTAACTTTCCCAACTTCTTGTTCACATTTGGGTTACCTCAGTGAAGTCATCATCCAAGCATTCAACATAGATTTTCAAAATAGACTTCTCATAATCAATATGACTACAAACTTCATTATCATAACCACCACCATCATGAAAAAATGCATAGCCCTCTACATCACCCAACACTCTAAAAGCAGATTTTAATATGCTATGGTATCCTAGAGATTTAATAAATATGTTCAATTCCTTAAAATTGAAGCGAAACCATTCCACCATGCTCATAACATCTTTCTTACCTCCAACATACAAATTCTCACCTCGAAAAGTGCCACCGTGAATGACATATATATCAATAAGATTGTCATCCACATCTACTGCCTCAACATTCTCTGTTGCTCTACTTTCACTAACACGTTTTCCTTTTCTTTTTTTATCCATTAAACCTTTACAAATTAGATACAACAATATATTAGAGATAAAGAAAAAATATTTAAAAAAATGATGGGTATTGAAAGAACTCAAAAATATATCAAAAAAAAAATGTTGCAGTATTAAAATAACTAAGATTGATTTATGTTTTTGCACAAAATTGGAGAATAAACTACCTCTGATTGTTCCCACCACTAACACTCATTAATCGGTCCCCACCAATTTTTGTCGATTACCAACGAAGTTGAGTTATTCTCCAGCAAGGTTGCCCCACCAATTTCATCAACTAAGAGCTTTTGTCGGTTGCTTGTTGAAGGAAATTAAAAGGATAAATTTTTTGAGCAGGGCACTGAGAAAATTATTTCTTAGGGTTATTCTTGTGTTAACTTGAATGGGGTTAGGGTTTTTCTTGTGTTTACTTGAATGGGGGTAAACATGGGGGGCAGGGTTTCCTCAAAAAAAAAAAAAAAAAAGGAAGAGGAACGGGGGCAGGGAGAGGCGGATGTAGAAGAATGGTGGGAATTTACTTTTCTTTTTCTTTTTTTCTTTTAGTTTTTTTTATTAGGGGCCACATCAACTAATAAATCCAAGTCAAATATTAAAAAAATAATAATAATAAGCCATGTCATTTCCAACTAGACACATAACATCTGATTTGGCATAAAAATAACTCCGTTAAGGAACGAGGATATTTTAACCTAACGGAACTAAAGATTGGGATATAATTCCCTAACTGTAAAAGTTCGGGATATAATTCCCTAATTGACCATAGTTTGGGATATAATTCACGGTTTTCCCTATTAATTATTATATTGTTGGGAAAATTATCTAAGTTTCCCTTCCCCAGTTGATAGCTTAGATCTTTGATTTGGTGTTTAAGTGTTTTGGTGGATCAAATCCTAAGTCCAACCAGCGTCAGTTTGTCTCTAGAATAGCTCTAGTCTCAAATGTAAAGTCCTGTTTAGGTCTTTTGAGTTGTAAGTCGTAGCTGATCAAGACTCATGCTGGCTACTGTTCACCAGCATGAGATGTGCTTACCAGTTGAGAGAAGTCTCACCAGCAAAAGCGACTGACAAAGACTCGTGCTGACACTGTTCATCAGCATGAGAAGAGCTAACGAATGGCTACTGTTCACCAGTTGGGAAGATTTCACCAGCAGGAGGCTGAGAAATCTTACCAGCAGAATATGTGTTCTGGCTGACACTATTCACCAGCGGTGAAGCCACCAGTCATGGGAGATTCCAAGAAAGGGTTAACATCAGACGAATTGGTAGACCTTGATTGTGCTAAGGAAAGTCACCAGCAGAGACTGCCAGCACTAGATCACCAGTACGATCTACCAGTCGGATGTTACCAGCAGAATTCAAGATTCACTCTCCCAGTATCTTAGAGACAAAAAGAAGATTCGTCTGAGGAATAAACTGACAAAGTATGACTTTAAGGAAGGATACCTTAAAGTCTATCAGTTCAAGACACCAGTTCCGATTCCTCGTACTGACGAATAGAGCCGTTCTGACACAAAGAGATCTGTGTCAGATAAAGTGGACAAAAGCATGGCGCTTTCCGGAAATTCCTACCTGCCGCCGTCAGAAGGACATGCGAAGACAGAGACTTTTCCGGATGTGTCCAAACGGCTAGTAGATTTGAATGGGATCCCTCGTCTATAAATACCTGGGATCCATCAACATTCAATACTCTTCACCTACCGAAAGACTGAAATTTATTACACTCAAGCAAGTAAAAGCATACAACTTTCGAGGCCTCTCTAAAGGCTATCCGTGTGTTGATTTATTCAAACACGAGACTTCAAGCTTCCAGCTTGTAAGTTACAGATCTCTTTGGTGTTCTTTCTCCTCCGAGGAAGTTCACAGCAGCTCTTGTGCCAGCCAGCACTTGAGTTATTACGGGCAGTTTGCCGCATTGAGAAGACTCGTTCTTGGGAGAACTCAACACCCAACCAGTCAGAGGAGGAGGTTGAAGTGACGTGCTCGCACTCCATCCATCTGACGAGAGCTGAAGAAGGACAAGGACCGGGAGCGGTTGATCCAGTGGACTGGTAGACGGGGCATCTACCAGCTGGAGATAGATCGTAGGAACTTTGTACCTGATTGCTCTTATAGTGAATTTCCAGTGAGTCGACTGGAGAGTGGACGTAGATCAGTTGATCGAACCACTATAAAAATTCTTTTGTCTTTATCAGCTTTCTGCAGTTTCATACTGATTTGAAACCCAGCACTCAAGTGCTGGTGTATATCTGAAAACTGATATAACTGTGCAAACTAGGCTAAGATATTCTAAGTCTTGAGCTACCAGCTGACCAGCCAGTCGCCAGTCAGATGAGTACTCATAGTGCAAGTTGACTTACCAGCTGACAAGGTCCCAGTCAGCTGAGTAACCAGCAGAGTGCAAGAAACGAACTAACACATTTTCCGCTGCCAAGTTATACCCTGATAAACCGGGACCAACATATATTCTAATATTTTAGCTTGGATATATTTAATTCATCTATGTTTTCTCATATGTAAAGAGTCACCGAGCTTTCTATATTGTCCTAAATACATATTTTTAATAAAAGTGTACAGATCCTAAACTTTGTAATATTTAGAATTTGAATTTGCGTAAAAAAATCATACTATTTAAATTTGGAACATGGGTGAATGAACACAATAACAGAAACTTTGTTAATTAAAAATATAATTATCTCAAAAAAATAAATAATTAATTGCAAACATTCATAAATTTATTTAATATAATATATTTGGCATTGTACATTTCGAAAACTTTGGAGGGAAATATATGTAATTCCTTTTGTATATATATAGATAAGTCTTTCTATCACAATTGTACATTGTAACGTATAAAGATTTATTATTTTGAAACATTCGTAAAATTGTATGGTTGAATGAATCCAAACTAAATGATTCGTAATTTAATAAAACTGGTTCGAAATTCGATAAGTTTGCTCAATTGAGAAAAGGAAAATACAGTCACGGCACTTGTGTATGTATGACTTATATATGTATTTTAATTATTTAGGTCACAAATATAAAGGTTGTGAGGCCATATTTTTGGAGTTAGGATTCTTCCACTCTCCTCATTTTGAAAATTCACATACTCTGTTAGGGCTAAAATTCATGCCCCACAATTTGACTACAACACGATAAATATGTGTGGCTAAATATTTGGCTCATGCAATTTGTAAGAGTGGTTGTTGATGCCAAGTTTGAGGCTTCAAAGGTCATAGCACGTGTTTTATTTTCATAGGTGTTGAATTTAGTAGTGTAGAGGAAGAAAATGTAATGTTGGGAGAGAATATAGGGAAAATTAATTTTATTTCATCCGAATCTACTCACAAAATGAGCTAACACAAGATACAAATAGCAAAGGCAGAAAACGTGAGCATGACACATGCAACTCACGTGAGTCTTAACAGAAATTACAAAGCAAAAAAA